>PVIW01012745.1:0-10949 GCA_004026585.1 Noctilio leporinus
GGCCCCGCCCCGAAGGCCCCGCCCCGCCCCAGGCCCCGCCCCGCCCGACTGCAGGGTGGGAGCCGGGCCGCGTAGTGCGCATGCTCCAAGCGCGGCGCCCCCGACTCGGCGCTCGGCTCCGTTCGGGCATTTCCGCCTCTTTGTTTTAAACTCCGGACGGGTTTTTTTCTCCGGCTCTTGGGGGGACCCGGAGGGAGCGGCGCCCCCTCCCATCCCGTCACTGCCCCCGCGTGCGCCCCGCTCGTCCGCAGCCGAGACGGCAGGTCAGTGCGTCCGCGCCCGCCCGCCCGGCCCGCGGCGCCCGCTGCTCAGGCCGCGGCCTCGCCCGCGAGGCTCGGAGCCCGGCCCGAGCCCAGGCCCGCGACCCGGCCGGGGACCGAGCGCCCGAGCGCGGCCGGGCCGCCGGGAGCCCAGCGGGCAGCGGCCGGGAGCCGGGACTCGCAGCCGGGCGCCGAGGGGCCGCCTGGGCCGGGCGCCGAGCGCGCAGACCCCGAGGCCCGCGCGGGCGGAGGGCGGCCGGGCGCGGCGGGGTCCGGGAGGCCGGGGCGGCGGGAGGCCTGCGGCCCGCACCGGCCGCGGGAAGGTCGGACCCCGGGGTGCACGCGAGGGAGCAGGGGACCCCGCTGCAAGGAGGCCCGGGGCGCAGCCCCTCCCGGCCCCGGCGCCGGGGCTGGTGGTCGCCCGGGCTTGCAGGGCGGCAGTCGGGCGCTGGGCCTGGGCCGGACGCTGCCCAGAGCTGGGCTGCAGACGGGGCTCCGCGCAGGGGGACCCTGGCAAGCCAGCACCCAGGCCCCCAGTGCTGGGACCCCAGCGAGGCCCCAGGAGCTGGGGCAGGATCCAGGGGTGCCCCGGGTCCCCCAGCCCGTGCTGCCGGACCCCCAGGCTGTGAAGGCGGTGGGGGTCCCGGTCACCCCGTGGCTGCATCTGCGCCCCGGCGGCCCCCAGCACCTGGGCCAGCCCCGCAGAGCTGACCTTCAGCAGGCGGCCGGCCGGCTGGGCCCGCAGATGTGAGGCTGGGTTGGGGTCCCTCCGCCGGCCTCCGGGATTCAAGGGAGGCCCCTGGTCCCCGCACCCCCAGGCCAGTGAGCTCTGTGCCCCCTCCCCAGACCCAGACAACTGTCCCCGGTCCTCCAAGCCCTGCTCCGGGGCTGCAGGCCTGTGGCCAGTGTCTAGCGCGTTCCCTACTCCTGCCTCTCCCTCTGCCTGTGCACCCGGCATCCTGAGTCTGGAGGGGTTTTCAGGGTCCGGGAGGTGCCAGGAGTGTGGGCTCCGGGCATGTGCTGAGGGCCGTGGGCCCAGGACAGTCGTGTCGGCGGACTTGGGCACCTTCTCCCCTCCGGGAACGGGACAGAGCAGAGGACCCTTTAGCTCAGACTCTCATCTGGAAGTGGCCTGCGTGTCCTCCTATCCAGAAGTCTAGGGGACAGTCGGGGAGGCCGGGGCTCCGGAGGTGAGAGGAGGGAGGCCCAGCAGGCACCACCGCCTGGTGTGCGCGCCTGCCAGCCGGGTGGTGAGCGTGCGCGGACCCAGGAGAGCAGGACACCTGGGGAAACGCGCAGTGTCTCCTGAGCAGAAGGCACGTTAGGTTTGGAGTTTAACGTTTCCCAACCACCTCTTTGCCAGTGGAGCCCCGGAAGGGTCCCGGTGAGAAGCTGCTGTTTGCCAGATGGGACCCCCACCGTCTTACTCGGTGCCTGCTTCTCACTGGTTTCAGCGTACGCTGGACGTTGGTGAAACCTGAATCGCTCTGTGATGTTTTGGGAAAGGCTCTCAGAACCAGGTGTTTGGCTTGGTGAGGTCCTTATTGTGTCACTCTTGGGTCTTGAAAGGTGTGAGCGTGCTGGGTGGTTATATCCTTGATGCCCTGCTGTCAACAAATGCAGCACCTTAAAACAATCAGCTGCTGTCCTCTCGTCTCCGTGGGTCAGGAGTCGGGGTGCCCCTTTGCTAGCTCTGCTCACTTGGGCTCTCAGGCTGCAACCGGGGTGCCGGTGGGTCTCCCCGGGGGCCAGCTCCCCTCCTTTCCATGTGGGGCAGCTCAGAAGGAGAAAGTGAGTGAGAAGGGCCAGTTCCCAGGGCTTCTGCTTGGTACTTGACCGTGAGCCGCAGGTCGGGCCCCCAGACAGGGGGGGACAGGAGGGAGTCCCGCAGGTTTCAGCTCACACGGCCTGCACCAGGCCCGGGTCGGGGCCCTGGGCTGTACGCAGGGGAGAGCCCCTCTCGAGTTGCATAGGACCCCCCGGATCCTGAGGACAGGAGGACCGGGACCCCGGCGATGCTTGGAGCTCACACAGGAGGGAAGGCCAGCTCCAGAGGGAAGACGTCTTGGAGCTGCCCTGGAGCAAAGCCCACGTCCCAGGCCAGTGTAGGGTGTGTGTTGCGGGAGTGGAATTCTGTCTGTCTGTGCGCGGGAGTGGAATTCTGTCTTTGCTCCCAGTGGCAGTTGTTTCCCGAGCACCATGATGTTCCTGCCAGTTGCCTCCAGGCATTGCGAGCTGACCTTGGTGAGGAGTTTTGTAAGACGGGAGATCCGAAGACATTCTGGGTATTTGACCCTTGGAAGGAAGCGGGCTCACAGAGCCCATGGCCAGGGGCTGCCAGGCTGGGGCCTCTTCCTGTGGCTTGTGTCCTGGCTGTGGCCGGAGTGTGGGGCTGTGGGCGCCCACGCAGGGCCACATGGCGCCGATGGAGGCCCCCCCGCCCCCCCACTCCCCAGCCCCTTGAGGGTGTTCAGGTGACTGGATGTAGATCATAAAGCAAGGCTTGTTTTGGTCTATCCCTTCGCTCTTTAATCTGTTCAGTGGTGGGATTTGCTGTTTCATTTGGAGCTTCATTTGGTTAATGGTCAGAACTGAATTTGAAGTGGAAAATGTAGTTTTTTCCTTTACTGCTGGAAGTGCTGAGACTTGGGGACAGTTTCTTCTTCCCTTTCTGATACTTGCTGCTAGTTTTGGAAAACTGCTACACAGTCACCGTGCTTCAAAAAATGGGACTGTTACTCTTTAGTTCTTGGAAGTGACAGCTGGTCATGAAGTTCCGAAAGGTACGACCTTTGAAGGGACCAAGGCCCCCCCGACGGGCGGAGCTCCTGCCTCTAGAACTGAACTGCGGGAAGGACCAGGTGACGCAGAGGACCTGGCGGGCGGGTCCGGAGGTGCATTTTCAGGATGGTCCACGGAGTTACGGAGACCCTCCACTCGCAAGGCTCACTGGAAAACAGAGTTCTCAAAAACCAAGTGTTAGGTTGAACGGTGGTTGTTTTTTTTTTAAGAGAACTTCTGTGCAGGTGAATTTAGAGTGGAGGTTAAGTGGATTGTTTTTTCACATACATCCATGTTTTGTAGGACTTTGCCATATTAACAGCAGGTTCCAAATACTTAGCAATAAGAAAGCAAATAGTAGGAAGTTGTCAGCAGACCCCCTTGAAGCCACAGCTGCTGGCCCGCCTAGCGCCTCGGGCAGCTGGGTCGCCCCGCCCTCCCGAGGGGACCCCAGGGGATGGGCCAGTCCCAGGAGGAAGTGAGGGCAGAGGAGGGTTAGCCCTTCCCGGTCTCCTGTTTCAAACGATGCCATTTTACTTTTCTGCCCATGTTTCCTTTGGGAGAAACAAGGGAGAAAAACTGAAAGAATTGCACAGCGAGCCCCTCCCGTCCCCCTGGATCCGCAGTTGTCTGCTCTGCCCTGTGGCGCCTGCCCTTGGGCACCTGCCTGGTGTCGGTGCAGGTGGCTGCAGCTGACCTGCGCGGCCCGTGTCCGGGAACGGGGTGGCCCCGCGCGCTGCCCGCCTGTTACCGCCCTGGGAAGCGGGTGCTTTTCCCCGTGCCAGCTGCTGTCCTCCTTCGGGTGGCAGGGCTGTCTTCTGCGGAGGTGCTTCCTTGTAAGCCTTCTCCAGACGCGGCAGGCTGCCCGTCCCCAGGGCGTCACTTGCAGCCCGCCTGTCTGCGTCGGTGCCCCGTGTGCGCTACACGGAGTGCCTGGCGCCGCACCTGGGCCTCCCGTGGGTCAGTGCCGCAGCCACACCCGCCAGGCCCGTGTCGGGGGCCCTGGTCCTGGCACACGCGGTGTCCGCAAGGGGGTGAACCTGCAGGGTCCGTGGGCCATCGCCCCGTTTCTCCAGGCACCCAGGTGATGCCCACCCATCGGCCTTGAGGCTGTTGGTGGTCTTTGTCAATAAGTTCGTGGGTAGCAAGTGTCTGAAATCGTTCATGGAAATAGGACTTTTGCTGTCAAATGAAGTAGCGGCCTTTCCCTCCGCAGGGATGGGCCTGAATAGGGGTGAGTTAGGTCCGGGCCTTTCCTTTCGGAAGCCTGCCGAGGGGGGTGGGCGTCAGAGACCAGAAGAGGGGCGTCACAGTCAGCTCAGCCGCCGCAACAGCTGGTCATGAAGCCCAAGACTGGGGTGCTGGTCCGTGTGGTTCCTGGGGAGGGCCTGCTTCTCACTGGGTGCCCCCAGGGCACGAACCCGTCACGGCCTCCCCCTGGGAAACTCGGTGATCACCCCTAAGGTCCCTTGTTGGGGGCACAGTGTAGTTCACGCCAAAGGGCTCCAGCTCCTGCCGCCCGTTTATGAACCTGTCTCATCTCTAGAATTAGAAGGGCCGTTGCCTTAATCAAAGTGTCTCCAGCACCGGTGGCCACTCTGCATTTCACGAGTTTGGGAAACAGGGCCTTCTCTTCTGCCGGATGCCGCGGTGCATAACAAACCGCCACCAACTTACAAGGACACCCATGCCATCCCCCGTCACAGTCCCGGCTTAGGCCTCAGGCTGAGACCCTGGACCCGCAGGCCCGGGGTGGGTGGGCGCGGGCGTGGCCTGCTGCTCCCCGCTGGGCCCTCGCTGGGCGAGTCGGCCTTGCGCTTGGGTCAGGCCACCAGAAACCTGCCCTGTTTTAAGCTGATTTGGGGTCTTCATTGTCTCTCCAAAAGCCCCTGTGCCGCAGTTGCTGGGTAATAAGGGCCCATAATCTTGGGACCACCTCCAAATCCTGCCCCCTGGGCTGTCCCTCCCCCACACGCTTGCCCCTCTTTTCTGAGGAGGCCCTGGGTCAGCTGGTCTGGTGCTCCTTGAGGTGCAGCTCCTGGACACCCACAAACCGAGAGAGATGGGCGCCTTTCCACACCCAGCGCAGCAGGACAGGGTGGGCAGAACGGTAGCTATTTAGTTTCAAAGGGAGATGTGGGCCCTGGCTGGTGGCACAGTGGATAAGGCACCAGCCTGCGGACCCCAAGGTCGCTGGTTTGATCCCCAAAGCCAGGTCTCCAGCCAGGTCTGTAGCTGGAGGCAGGTGAAAGGCAGCCACACATGGATGTCTTTCTCCCTCCCTTCACTTCTCTCTGCAAATAATAAAATCTTAAAAGAAAAAATTAAAATAGAAGGAGATGTGGGGGTGACAGGGAGCTCCGGGTCCAGTGCAGCTCAGCTCTGGGTGACCCCCCGGCTCAGCTTTGCCCTTTGGGCTCTTGGTTCTACCCTGCGTTGGCCGTGTTGGTGAAGGGGCGCGTGTCCGCAGCTGGTGCCCTGCCGGTAGGATCCAGGGGTCCGACGGCCCTTTGCTGGGTTTTTCTCCGCTTCGCCGGAGGCTGTTGAGAGCTGAGGGTCGCTGTGGTCAGGTCAACGTGGGCTGCGCAGCGGAGTTCTGCCCTCACCTGCCCTTCCTCCCCACCTGCCTGCCGTGTGGGCGCCTTGTTCAGATGTGCCAGGACCACGTTTGAGTCGCCGCCGTGGTGAGCCCTCCGCAGGGCACCGCAGCCGGCTCGGCCGGGGACCAGGCACAGCCACCCGGGGCCTGTGGCCTCCCCGCCGGGTGCCGCAGCACAAAGCCCTCCCGGAGCCGCGCCCTGTGGCAGTTCCCACCTGCGGCTCGGGGAGCCCCCAGGGGCCCCAACTCGCCTGCCCACCACCCTCCCGCCGCCTCCCGCCGGCCTTTTTGGTCAAAGCTCCTGGGCTTCAAAGGCTGGTTAATAGAGAATACGGTAACGGGGAGGCTTGGGGTGGAAATGCCGCACGCCGCCGGCCTGTGCCCCGTCGCTGAACGCAGCTGTCCTCCGCGGCGTGAGGCCCGACTTCCCGCGTGGTCCTCGCAGGGGCCCCGGTGGTCCCAGCACAGAATCGCGGCTGCCACGCTCCCTCCAGATCTCTGCATCCACTTCTGGTCCCCTGTCCTTCTGCGGGGCCCCAGCCTCCCACCCGCACCTTCGCAGACCTTTGTCCTGCCTGGCAGAGCCCACGATGCGGCCCCTGTGTGGCCCCCCATACGCTCCCGCCCCGGCAGCCCCTGGGCCTCATCAATTCTTGTTTTCCTTTTGGTTTTAAGCAAATAAAGGAACAGACATGTTGAGCGAGCAAGGCCAAAGCTGCTAGTGGCGGGACATGGGCTGGACAGCACCCATGGGTGACGCCTCCCTGGTCTTATGTCTCCACAGGCCTCAGGATGTAGCAGAGGGTTCCGGCCGCCACGTCCAGGTAAACGTTCCCTCCTTTCGGTGCACGAGGGGGGGCCTCCTGTCGCTGTCGGGACCGTGGGGACCGTCGGCCCCTGGGGGCCGGTGCAGTGGGGCCTGTGCGCCCGGGGCCAACGGGCGCAGCTCCCACATCCGCTCTCGGCTCCTCTAGGTTGGGAGTTTGGCTGGAGTGTCCGCTGGGGCCTTCGTGGCGCCGGTCTGAGAGCTCAGTTACGGGACAGCCTCCCGCAGGCGGCGCCGATGAGGTGACAGGCTCGTTTCTGTGCTAGAAAATGGAAAAGGGGCAGAGGACGGAAGGAAGGCGCACAGGTGAAGACTTGGCGAGCGGAGGGCTGCGGCTGCCGGCGAGGGACAGCGCCACGGCCGAAGCCTGAGCGCCGATGCAGAGGCGCGGGGAGGGGCCGACGGGGTCTTGAGGAGGTGAGGCCGAGGGGGGCACAGCGCCGCTCGCCCTGCCCGGGGGGCCTGCCCTGCCCTTGGCCACTGCCCTGCAGGCGCCCTGGCCCAGCTGGTGTCCAGCGCGCTTCCGGGCCACACCAGCCTCCCTGGTGTGACGGTGGCCTTTGCTGAGTGCAGGTCTGCAGGTCTCCACCTGCGGGGACGGGAGCCGCCCGGTCTCCTGTCCGAAAGTGGTGGCCAGTGGCTCGGGGCCCTTGCAGGCTGGCCGGGCCGCCCTCCACCAGTGCTGCCTTCAGGCCCCTGTTCCTCCCTCCGCCGCTCCTTTCCTGCCAGGACCCTGACGGGTGGAAAGGAACCTCCCAGGCTCAAGGCTTCTTTGCGTTTCCTGCTGGTGAGGCGTGGCGGTGCCATCGGTCACTGCCTGGATATCCTGGCCGCCCAGGGAGTGGCATCTGTGGGGTGTCCCCACCCTCACTCGCTCTGCCTTGGTGGATCTGAGGCTCTGGGTTTCCTCTTGCTCCTCGAAGTCCTGCCCCAGCGGCGCCCGCTGAGCCCTGCGAGCCCTGCCCGGTGGGCGGAGGCTTCTGCCTCCTTCCCGCCTCGGCCCACGCTGTCCCGCGTGTGCGTCTGTCACGGTGTGGATCCTGGCCTCCACGGCGTCCTCCGGATGATTATCCCGTCGCTCTGACGCTGCCTTGATTCCTGGTGACAGTCCCGCTCGAGGGCCAGCGGCTCAGCCAGCGGCTCGGCTCCGCACGGCACAGCGGCGCCCGCAGGGCCGGGCGAAGGGGATGACCCTGCACACGCGTCTGCACCTGTGTGCTGCGCACCCACCTGGCAGTCACACGGGCCACAGCCCCCGAAAGAGACAACGCTGCTGCCTGCAAAGCAGCTCCTGGCTTTCGTCTTGGGAGGTCGGGTCGTGCGTCGGAGAGACATCTGCCACGTCCTCGTGCTCAGAGGCCACTGTGACAACCCCGCCCGGCAGTGTCCCTGAGGCCCCACGGGCCCGGAACCCGAGGCCGCGCGTCTCCTGGGCTGCAGGAGGAGCTGCAGGCTTCAGCAGAGGCCCCGCTGAGGGCATCTCAGCCCCGGCCCACCGGCCCACCGGCCCCGCTGCCTCCCGCTGGCCTCTGCCCTGCGCAGCGAGGGAAGGGGCGGGCGGGGTGCGCAGGGCCTGCCGTTACAGACCCCAAGCCACGTGCTGCCCTGGGGGGCTGGGTGGGACCATCCCAGGCCCCCAGGACACAGGTCAGATTGTCACTGTGCCCATAGTTGGGAAGCTGGCCCCCTGGAGGGGCGTCTTGTGGTTTCACTTCCCGTGACCTGAACCCTGGGTGTGATGTGCCCGGACATTCTAGGTTGTGTTCACGGGTTTGTTTCTCTTGCAGAAGCCAAAGATGTTGACCAGGAAGATTAAACTCTGGGACATAAACGCCCACATCACGTGCCGCCTGTGCAGTGGCTATCTCATCGACGCCACCACGGTGACCGAGTGTCTGCACACGTGTACGTGACCGCGCGGCCTCCCTCACTCCCTTTTCCGTCATCGTTTTCCCCTGACCCTCCCCCACCGCACCCCCCGCCTTCCCGGGGGCCCCGCAGTGTGGTCCCCACTGCCCGCCTGCTCTCCGCGGAGTCAGTCCTGGAGCTCGTTAGCTGCCACCCGTGGGTGAGACCCAGTGGTCCTTTTTCTCCGACCGGCTCCTGTCACTGAGCAGAACCCTCTCCGGGTCCGGCTCTGCTGTCGCAAAGGGTGGAATTTTCTTCCTGTGCCGAGTGGTATCCCGCGGTGTGAACAGCCCGCAGCCCGGACCTGCGCCCGGGCACCTGACCGGGGCCTCTGCCAGCCGTGCGCGCGTTGTCTGACCCGGAGTCTGCGTCCGTGGGTGGGAGAGCGTTCCGGAACGTGGCCTTTGTCGGTGTCTAGCCAGTTGCCCTTTGATGCTTCGCCTCTCTCTCTCTCTCTCTCTCTCTCTCTCTCTCTCTCTCTCTCGTCTCTTTACGGACAGCTCTTAGCTCAGGCCCCACTCAGGACACAGAAACAGGACTAAAGAGATTTTGAAGATAAACCAGAAAAAGTGATTTCAAAGTGCAGCTCCTGTGGGTAGTGTCAGCAGAGGTCCTTGAGGAAGGTGTAAGGAATTCGCGTACAGCAGCGCAGCAGGGCCTGGTGGGGGCTCCTGTCCAGGGGGCGTGTGCGGTGGCACCGAGTGGGGGGCTGCCTCTCGCAGGCCCCAGCCCACCGCCCGGCCACCCTGTGGTTCGCAGGCCCCCACGCGGCCCTGAGCCCCCCCACCCTCCTGCGTTTGTTTTTCCAAACTCGGCTTCTGCTTAACTTGCGATTTTTCTTTCCGAAGCTCAGCCTCCGCCGAGAAGCGGGCGTCCGGGTTTTACCTCGGCAGGTAGTTGCCCGGGGCGCGGAGGCAGGACGTTGAAACGGAACTTCGGTTCTGTGTGTCTCACCTTTACCACTTGAATCGCATTTTTACGTTAAACGTAATTGTGTGCTAGGTAGCGGGTGATGTAACACAGGTTGTTTTCCCTGAAATGTTGGTGTGGAAAGAAAACCTCGTGATCTTTCAGGCTCACGGCACTGCTGACGGTTCATCCCCAGACGGAACCGTGCTCAGCGGCCTCCCACACTGGGCCCCCCGGCCTCCCGCTCCCGAGCCCTCGCCCTTGGGAGGCAGCTGGGTGGGCGCTGTCACCGCCCCGGGGTGGCCGGCCCCGGGCTGAGCCCTGACGTGCCCGTGTCTGCCCACAGTCTGCCGGAGCTGCCTGGTCAAGTACCTGGAGGAGAACAACACCTGCCCCACGTGCAGGATCGTCATCCACCAGAGCCACCCGCTGCAGTACATCGGGTGAGCGTGGCCCTGCCGGCCGGCCCTTCCGGCTCCAGCAGGGCCCTGTCTGGGGCAGGACAAAGCGGCAGGGCCGTGTCACGGCTGCTGTGCCCTGCACACGGGGCGCGGCACGGAAGGGTCGGGAAGTGCCCGGAGCGGCCGGCGCGGGTTGGGTGGTGTGGGGACTGGGCGGCGCGGGGCCTGGCCGGCTGGAAACGGGGGAGGAGCCCGAGGACCTTTCTGGTCAGCCCTCCGCTCTGCTCCCTCCGCAGCCATGACAGAACCATGCAGGACATTGTTTACAAGCTGGTTCCGGGCCTGCAAGAAGGTGAGTGTGGGGACCGCGGGCGGCTCCCCGGTTTGGCAGAAGCGCCGCCTCTTGTCCCTGCTCTGCGCTCACTGGCCCCTGGCGGCCGCCCCTGCCCGCCCCCTGCGTCCCACCCGGGAAGCCGGTGCCTGTCGGAGCCCTGCGGGCCCAGGGGTGCGAGTGTGCGGAGCTGCGTTCAGAGCGGCATTTCACGGAGAATGAGAACGAACGAGCATGTGCCGCACACATCCTGGCCTGGGAAGTGCTGCTCTTTTCAAAGTTTCGCGCAGTTCCGAACGCTGAGACCTCGCTGCCCTGGTTGGGGGAGGCGGGGTGTTCAGGGCTCCGTTCCTTGTAGGGGCGGGTGGGCAGGTGCTGCCTGAGGGGACACTTGGGTGCCCTGCGTCAGGAAATGTGCTCCTCACTGCTGCATCTTAGGGGAGGGTTGTAATTTGAAGGTCGGTAGAGATGACATCTGGCCTCTAACACACGACTCAGGATAATACGGTTCAAGTCTCTCAGCGGTAACAGAACTGACTCGTGCAGGGACTGACATTTCCTGAGTAAATGTAGCTGGAAAGGCTCCTCCTGTACGTGTTCAATCCTGGGAAAAGGTGAACAGGCACCAGGATGAGGTGCGAACACCCTGAAGCGTCTTTACAGACTGTTTTCAGCATGAGAAGGGGGCAGACTCAGTCGAGTTCACTTCCTTCTTAGCAGCTTCCAAACGTGGTCAACAGCCGAGTTCCTCACGGGATGTTTGCAAACAGAGCGTGAGCGTAAGTCACTGTACTTACGGTTAAAGGCTCCGTGTTCATTTTTAACAGCGGAAATGAGAAAACAGAGGGAATTCTACCACAAATTGGGCATGGAGGTGCCTGGAGACATCAAGGGGGAGACTGGCTCTGCCAAGCAGCACTCAGACCCCCACCGG
>PVIW01012745.1:11049-30683 GCA_004026585.1 Noctilio leporinus
CCCTGTTCCCGCCCCGCCCCACCCTGTTCCCGCCCCGCCCTGTGGCTGCCCCTGTCCCACCCCGTCTCACCCTGTTCCCGCCCCACCCTGCTGCTGCTGCCCCTGCAGTTGCTGTCAGAGTCATAACCTTGGTCTGTGGGACATGGTTGTCCTCTCTGGGTCGGGGACAGAGAGGGACACCAAGGGCACGGACAGGGAGCTTTTGAGATGCCACTCAGTTTCCTGTGTTTCGCTGTAGAATAGCCAAGTAACATTTTGGTTTTGATGTGAAATTAATGTTATTTTATTTACTTTTTTACTTGTAAAGGTTTCATTTACTCATTTCTAGAGAAAGGGGAAGAGAGGGTGAGGAACATCCATGTGCGGTTGCCTCTCACATGCCTCCAACGAGGGTCCTGGCCCGCAACCCAGGCACGTGCCTGTCGGGAAATTGCACCAGTGACCTTTCGGTTTGCGAGGCTGGAGCTCAGTCCGCTGAGCCACACCAGCCGGGCTGTGACTGTACACCCGGCAGTAAGTGGCAGGATCTGTGGAGTTTCCGGTGCAGCGCACCACCCCTCAGAACCTGGGGTCTTCACGTGACAAGTGGCGTTGAACAGGGCCCGTGTGGGCATCGTGCAGGGCGACGCCGTGTGCTGGGACACGCTGGGGAGGCTGCCCCAGGGCCCCTGCCTTCCTGCCGGCACCGACCTCGCTCCTCGACTGCCCCCCCCGGCCCCCCAGGACTGAGGAGCCCCGTCCAGCAGGCGCTATGTCCCCTCCTCTGACCTGAGCGCCTTAGGGTGCAAACTCGTGACACCCATTTTTGTCGCATTCCGAGTGTACTACAGAGTAGCACTAACGCTCCCGATGCAGCGATACAGTATTTTCTCTCCCTGCAACAGGCGAAACCAAAGCGGACGAGAGTTCCAACAAAGAGACGGCGGAGGAGAAGCAGGAGGAGGACAACGATTACCACCGGAGCGACGAGCAGGTCAGCGGCCGCGGCCCCTCGGGCCTGTGCGGCTGGGGGTGGGGGACCCTCAGGGGCAGAGCTGCGCCCGGGAGCTGCCCGGGGTGGTTCACTTAGACAAAGGGAGGCCATGGGGGAAAGAAAGCAGAAGTGTAAAATGATAACACATTGTCCTAGCTTTTTCCTGCCAGCTCCTTCCTTTCCTTTTTCTTCTAATTGTCGAAGTGATATGTACTTGTTGTAAAACCTCTTAAATTTAAAAGAAGCAGAGCCCTGGCTGGTGGCTCAGTGGATAAGGCACCAGCCTGTGAACCCAAAGGTCGCAGGTTCGATTCCCAGCCAGGGCACATAACCAGGTTGCAAGCCAGGTCTCCAGCCAGGTCTATAGCTGGAGGCAGGTTTAAAAGGCAACCATACGTGGATGTTTCTCTCCCTCTCTGCTTCTCTCTCTCTAAGAGTAATAAATAAAATACTTTAAAAAATAAAAGAAGTAAAGGTCACACTCCACGGACTGTGGGTGCCTGCAGCCCAGTCCCCAGGCTGCCCCTGTGAATAGCTTGGTGTAAATAATTCATAAAATAAACCAAAATCCAGTGTGTAGCAAAAGAACATTTTATTTTAAAGGTTTTATTTATTATTTTCAGAGAGAAGGTCAGGGAGGGAGGCAGAGAGGGAGAGAAGCATCCATGTGTGGTTGCCTTTCACCTGCCACGTCTCAGGTCAGACTGTCTGACAAAGACATGCCAGCTCTTGTGGCTGCTCACAGGGTGATAGGATCAGCGTGGAGTGCTCTGCAGACACACCTTGTCCACGTCACTCCCCGAGGTGTTAAACCAGCCGAACCAGGGGTGCGGGAGGCCTAGGGAGACCCATCCACCTCGTGGAGCAAACGGGGGCCAGGCGGAGTCACGGGGTGTTTGTTCCTGGACACGGAGCTCCCTTACGATGCCAGTTCCCCCAAATTCATCTCAGTGGATGTGGTTTCCACCGTTTACTATGGAATTTAATCAGCTGCCCTTTTTTGTGTGTGTATTTTATTGATTTTGCTGTTAGAGGTGTCTCAATGTTTTCCCCCTTTGCTCCCTGCCACCCAGAACCCCCACCCTCCTGCATTTCGCTGGTCCGTGTCCATGGGTTGTGCGTGTAAGCTCTTTGGCTTCGCCCTTTTCTACGTTATTCTAACTTCCCCTGTCTGCTTTGTGCTCCCAGTTGGGCCTCCGAATCCCTGCCCCGTTTCTCCCCGTGACCCTTCCTGTGATCCCGCACCTGGGATTCTGATCCTGCTTTGGTGGTTTAGTTTTTTGGCTTTTGGCTTTTAAATTCTATCGTTGATAGTTGTGAGTTTGTTGTCATTTTATTGTTCATAGTTTTGATTCTCTTTTTCTTAAGGAAGCCCCTTTAACATTTCATGTATAATAGTGGCCTGGGAACAGTGAAGAACTCCTTTAGCGTCACTTTGTCTGGGAAGCACTTGATCTGCCCTTCATTCCGAATGACATCTGTGCTGGACAGAGCGAGCTTGGCCGTGGGTCCTTGCTTTCTGTCACTTTGAATACTTTTTGCCAGGCCCTTCCTGCCTGGAAGTTTATCTTGAGAAGCAGCTGACAGTCTTCTAGAAACCGCTTTGTAGGAAACTCTCTCCTTTTCTCTTGCTGCTTTTAAGATTCTCTCTCCATCTTGAACCTTTGGCGTTTTAAGGCTGATGTGCCTTGCTGGGGCCTCCTTGGGTCCAGCTTGTTTGGGACTCTGCTTCCTGGACTGGTGTGTCTACTTCCTTCCCCAAACTTGGGGAGTTTTCCTTCATTTTTTTTCACACAAGTTTTCCATTTCTTGCTCTTCCTCTTATCCTTCTGCCACCCCTACGGTTCAGTTGTTGGCGCAGTTACAGTTGTTCTTAACCCTCTTGTTTTTTCAGTTCTTATCTCCTCCTTCTATACTGGTCGACTGTTTATTTCTTCCTAATGTTTCAAATCATTGATTTGAACCCCAGTTTCCTTCCCTTCACCATCGGTCTCTGTAGATTTTTCTTTTTTTCTTTTCCTTTTTTTTTTAATATTTATTATTTTTAGAAAAAGGGGGAGGCAGGGAGGGAGAGAGACATCCATATGTGGTTGCCCTTCACCTGCCTCCAGCTACGGACCTGGCTGGAGACCTGGCTTGCAACCTGGTCATGTGCCCTGGCTGGGAATCGAACCAGCGACCTTTGGGTTCGCAGGCCGGCGCCTTATCCTCCTGTAGATTTTTCTTCATGTCACTTAGCATGGCCTTCACTTCTTCCCTTCTGTGTTTGCCATCGTCAATCATGTCTGTCAAGTCTGTGAGCATCTTTGTCACCAGTGTTTGGAACTCTGTCTGTTAGGTTGGCTGTCATCTCTTCATTGCCTAGTTCTCCTACAGGAACCTTGATCTGCTCCCTTTTTTGAGCCATACTTTTCCTCAACCTGACAGATCCTGTGTTTGCCTCTGTGTCTTAGAGCTGCCTCACCTGTTAGGTTGTAAGGGGCGGAGCCTTAGGTGTCTGTCAGGGCAGCGGGACCCACCTTTGCCACTTGTTGGCCTGTGGGGGGTCCGAGAGGGAACAGCGCCACGTGCTCGGCACTCGCCCTTTTCCAGGCACTCGTCCCGCTTCCCGCAGGGGCTGGCGCCCCTCTAGCGGGTGTCATGGTTCCCAGAGTGGGTGGGTCTGTGGACATTATCACCGTGGGGCCTCTAAACAGACTCTGCTGAGAGACCAGCAGTTTGTTCCTCTGCCCCGGCCCCCACTGGTTGTCACGGTCAGACACAGCGGGTTTCATTTCCCTGCAGCCGGAGCCGTGCGCTGCTGGTGGTCTGGGACGTGGACTGCTCCCCAGGCGCCCCTGCCCACCTGGATAACGCGTGACTGCGCTTCCTGCCCGCCTTCCAGGCAGTTCTGGTGGTTTTCAGTCTTGAGGTCTGTCCCAAAAGTGTCAGCCACACAAACTATTTTAATGACATTGGCATTGGCTGGATACTTGAGGGACAGGCCTCCTATTCCCTCTTGGTGGTGGAGGCAGGAAAGCACCTTTGCTGCCGCCTCGGCCGGGAGTCCTCTCCGCAGCTGCTCTGCCGCCCCCGGGCGGGTGCAGCCATGGGGACCAGGGTGTGGTCCTGTGAGAACACACCTATCACACACGTGCATGTTTCTGAACGTAGCTGTCCCACTCCTGCACACGCAAACATCCAGGTGCATGTGTTTGAAGACATCATTAACCAGTGTGGTTCCAGTGCAGCGAGAAGAGCGAGCGTTGGCTTCCCAGCGTACGTGCTTCTGTGTGGTTGAGTCGCCACCAGCCTTGCAGAGACTCGGGTGGGTCGGGGGGACACAGGTGGCCCCGGTGCAGTTCAGGCCCGTAGAGACACGGATCCCTGGGGTCCCAGGGCCACCCCTTCCTGGGCCCCCTCTCAGCTGAGGAGCAGTGTTGTCTCCTGGGGCCGCAGGGCTCCACACCCGCTGTCGCTGCCTCGGGGTCCACAGGGGGTGTGCCGCTGAGCCACACGGCAGAAGGCCAGGTTCACATTTGTTTTTAAGATTTTATTCATTATTTTCAGAGAGAAGGGTAGGGAGGGAGGAAGAAAGGGAGAGAAGCGTCCATGTGTGGTTGCCTCTCACCTGCCTCCAGCGACGGACCTGGCTGGAGACCTGGCTGCAACCTGGTTCTGTGCCCTGGCTGGGAGTCGAACCAGTGACCTGAGTTCACAGGCCAGTGCCTTATCCACTGTGCCACCAGCCGGGGCTGATCATGATTTTAAACAGTGTTTCTGGATCTGCTAGTACATATTTGCGTAAGTTTGTGTCTATATTCGTTCAGGCTGAGACTTGCCTGTGCAGTTTGGGGTCAAGGTCATGTGTTTTATAGCTGGTGGATATCCCTTTTTTCCCATTTTTAAAATTTTTATCCAGGAAAGTTTATATAAATTGAGATAATCAGTTTTATTGACCTTTGTTCCTTTCCTAACTTCATAAGTTCATTACTCATGTAGCTTCAACTGTACTACTTGGTTCTAAATATTCTGAAATTTTCATTGTGATTTCTTCTTTGAGCCGTGAGTTATTTTTAAAAGTCTGTATTGAAAATTCTAAACGTTAAAACCTTGCTAAAAAGCCAGTTTCCAAGACTTTGTCTAGCAGGCTTTCAGATGGACTTTAAATCGTGCAACAAATTCTAGAGCCTAGACGTCCTGTTAGATGTGTGGTCATTCAGTTTTCAGCAAAAGGCTCTTCACCGGGAGAGGATATCTTTTTGTTTTTTCTTTTAAAAAAAATTGATTTATTTTTTAGAGACAGGGGAAGAGAGGACGAAGGAGCAGAGAGGATGTAGATGTGAGAGTCGCCCCGACTGCAGAACGGGCTGCAACCCCGGCTGCGCCCTGACCAGGAGTCCAGCCGGTGCCCTGTGGGTTCGTGGGATGACCCTGGTCAGGGCAGAGCAGTGTTTTAGCAGATGGTGTGGGAACGCCCACGTGCAGAGATGACTTTATATCCTCATCTCATGCCACACGTGGAAGTTAGACTGCGTGAGGTAAACACTAAAACCCCTCCAGGATGGAAGAGCGGATCCCTGGGACCCTGGGCCGGGCCAGGGGCTCAGCGTCAGCACAACCCAGGAGAGAAGAATGAGGCCTTGACTTTGTGGCGTTAAACACGCTGGTCTGTGAAGACACCACTAGGAAAGGGACAAGATAGGCCGCAGGTTGGGAGGAAATACCTGCAAATCCTATTTCTGGTAAAGGACTTGTGTCTAGAATGTAATTCATGCCCTTGGTAAGAAGATAATCTTTTGTATCTTCTGTTCTTTATTCGTAGTGTGTTGTGTTTTCATCCACTTTCTTTCTGTGTACGTGTCCCCGGTAATTTAGTTACGTGCATATTTCAGTTCATTCGTGTGTTAGTTCTGTCCTCTGAAGTTGGGGGTGTGACCGGGCGTCTTTGTGGCAGCTGCTGGAGAGTTTAGCACTTGCGAGAGCACGGTGTCCCCGTCGGGCCGGGTCCCAGCAGCCCAGCGTGGAAGACGCCCCGCGACCCTCATGTCACATCCCGAGGCTCCGTCCCCCACCATGCGCTCGGACCCACTGCCCTGGGGTGGCCCAGAGGGTCACCGTCCACTTCAGACGGCCCAAAGTACCCTTCTTTCGAGGCCAGCATGACACCTGTCCCTGAGCACTGTGGCCCTGCCTGCATGTGCGTCTCCCCCGCGTGTCCTGCTGCCGGGAGCTCTGAGCTGGCTCCCGGCCCAGGCGGTTTACCTGGGGAAGCAGCGTGGCACCCGCAGGGGGTAACCCGTGTCCAGCCTCACCGCGAAGTGCTGTCAACGAGGCAGAGTTGACAGGGTGAGACCCTGTGTCACAAGATAGCGAGCAGAAAGCCCATTGTAAGAAAACGAGTGTCCACATACCCTGGTGGGGTCCCTCGGCCTCTGGTTTCAGACGGTCGGGCGCGGGGCCGGGGCGCGGCGGGTGGCGCAGCTGTGTCTCGCCCGCAGGTGAGCATCTGCCTGGAGTGCCACAGCAGCAAGCTGCGCGGCCTGAAGCGCAAGTGGATCCGCTGCTCCGCCCAGGCCACCGTGCTGCACCTCAAGAAGTTCATCGCCAAGAAGCTCAACCTGTCCTCCTTCAACGAGGTACCGTGGGCCGCGGCCGCTCGCTTCTTACTGGAAAGGCAGTGCCTCCTTTGCAGAGTTGAAACTCCACAGACCGTGGAGACGGAGCAGCGGGACAGCTGCGGGGTGGCGGCCTGGGGGCCCCTGTGGGCGGAGGGGCCCCCAGCCCTTGAGAACGTGAGAGTTTCATCCTGCAGAGAAAGGGTTCAAGGTCACAGCCCAATGGGTGGGGGGGGGGGGGACGGGGCAGACAGGCGGGTGAGATGCTTCTGAGGTTTGGCCGACAGTGAGGACGGCAGGCCCGGCGACCCAGCAGCACCGGCGGGTTGGTGGGCGGAACCAGGGGCGCCGCTGGTCAGCAGGAGCAGGTGCCCGAGAGGACACGGGGGCCTCACTCGTGGGCTGCGGTCCTGAAGTACCCCTCGCAGTGAGGACAGTGCATGGACGGGGTGCAGGGGGGGAAGCCAGAGGGGCCAGGTGTGCGTGTGGTGGGAGCGTCAGGACAGAGCCAGCGTGGGACGTGAGGACGTTGCGGATGTGAGGTGCGCGTTGGAAAGAGCGGGGCCGGAACAAAGGTGTGTCTGCGTCCTGGCCCCAGGCCTGTGCGTGGGACCTTGTGGGGGGAGGGGATCTTGAGATGGAGTCATCCCGGGTCTCCTGTGGGCCCCAGATCCAGCAGCAAGTGTCCTGACGGGCGAGGCCAACGGAGAGAGGAGGAGCGGAGCCCCGGGAGCAGAGGGGGCGGGAAGGCCCTCTTGCGGGCCCCCCAGTTTGGGCTTCTGGTCTCCACATCTGTGAGAGAGGGGATCGCACTTGCCTTAAGCCACCAAGTTTGTGGTACCTTGTCAGTTGCCACAGGAAACCTGAAGAGGTCAGGTGCCACTTGACAAACACCAGAAACGTGGGTGTGGCTTTGGGATTAGATACGAGGTGGAGGCCGGAAGAATTCTGCGACGCAACTTGCAAAGCCTGAGGGGACTGTTGGTCGGAACTGGTGTTGAAAGATGACCTGGTGGGAGGCCGGAGGAGGTGGGGCGCACAGTGGAGAGCACCCCAGGGCGCGTGCAGCCCCGAGAGGGGCGTCGGGGGCGGCAGAAACAGCAGAGGCTCTTGGGATGGGAGCTCAGAAGGGAAGGCGCGGAGCGGCGGGGGAGCAGGGGGACAGCAGCCCCGACGCCCGGGACAGGAAGGCGGAAGGTGCTCTGCAGCTTCCGTGGAAGCAGGACCTGGGCACGTCGCCGAGGAGACCCCCGGCAAAGGGTGGGAGCGCCAACAACCAGGACCCCGTTTTCCAAGGCTTCTGTCTTGCAAAACCCGCAATGGCCCCAGACAGCTCCGAGCCGGCTGGCCGGTGTCCCCACAACCCCGACGGGGGTCAGCTCGGGGCTGGAGCAGCCGCCGCGTGGGGCCCTCGGGTCGGGCCGGGGAGGCAGCCCGGACTCTGCCTGACAGCGCGCGCGGCACCAGGCGGCAGCTCCAGGCGGCAGCTCCAGGCGGCGGCTCCAGGCGGCGGCACCAGGCGGCAGCTCCAGGCGGCAGCTCCAGGCGGCAGCCGCAGGAGTCAGCGAACAAGCAGCCTTTGACAGCAACAAAAACATCCTTCTAAACGGTTCCCATAAAGGCCAAGAGCTTTGGAACAGAAGAGGCAGGAACGTGGTTCCAGGAGACCCTTCCGGCTCCAGGCGGCCAGACAGGCCTCAGGCAGCCCCCTGGGCACCGACCCGTTTCCCCCCAGCCGCGGCCGTCAGGGTCGGCCCCGGATTCCTGAGAAGCCTCGCGCGTCGCCCGGCAGCAGGAGTTGGAGGGCGGGGCTGCTGCGTGAAAGGCCGTCGGTCGCTTGGCGCTGGGCCGGTGGTGACGGGGTCTGCACCCCCCAGTCACCCGCTTCGCACCCTCACACGCGGCGATGGTGGCGGCACCTTCTGGGGGACGTCCTGCCACAAACTGCAGCCACAGCGAGGCCCCCGCACGCCTGTCAGCGGCCGGAGCCCGGGGTCCGACACCCCCGTGCCAGCAGGACTCGGGGGCCTGGGGAGGCAGCGGGTGGCTTCTCGGGACCCGCCGGCACCTGGCTCCGTGGCGTCGACCGGAGGAGCTGAGGGTGCCCACGCACGGCTGTTCACAGCACCTGTCCCCGCAGCTGCCGGGGCGGGAGCGACAGGAACGCCCTTCAGCCGCTGGCGGGCACAGCTGGCTCCACCCGGACGTGGCGAGCTGTTCGGGGCCGTGGAAACGCTCCGTGGGCGCCACGCGGTGTTCAGACCTGCCGGGTGGCCCTGGGCACGGGACGCGGGGGGGGGGGAGTGCAGCTCAGCGACTAGCACGCGTCTCTGGTGGGGTGTGGACGGTGGGCTAGGCGGGGGGGGCAGGGGACCCGTGGAAATGGATCTGCTCAGCTTTGCTGTGAACTTAAAACTGGCTTCAAAAGAACCTTTTTAAAAAAGAAAGGAAAAAAGACGGGGAGCCCATCCTCTTTCCCACTGAGGCGAGAGGAGCTTCAGGAGGTGGCCGAGGGTGGGCACGTGGTGAGGGGTGGGGGCGGCCTCGACCCTCTGCGGTGAGGGGGCTTCCTCCCGCCCCCGCCCTCCGGGCCTCAGGCCTGTGCGAGCGCAGCGGCCCCCCGGGGGGAGCACGGGAGCTGTTGCTCAGGCCCCTGACCAGCGCTGCTTCTCCCCCCAGCTGGACATTTTATGCAACGAGGAGATCCTGGGCAAGGACCACACGCTCAAGTTCGTGGTCGTCACGAGGTGGAGATTTAAGGTGAGGCACCTCCCTCCGCGGTGGGTATTTCGTTTCCCACAGCCGTCTGCACACTTTTACCGGAGTTTCGAAATCAGGATACGGTCACAGTGATTTTGAAACCAGCCCCAGAGCCGCCTCCCTCCCGCCCCACCCCTGGTGGCCGTGACCGCAGGCCGTGAGCCGGGGTGGGAGCGGATGCCGCCGGGGGGCAGGCTTCTGCCTGAGTGGCTCTTTGTGGCCGTGGAAGCAAGTGGGGCCCTGTGCCGGGGAGGGGGTCACCCCCAAACCCTGGGCCCCGCGCGTCCCCTGCCCCCGGCGGGCGGCCTCACGCCGGCCTGTCTTACAGAAGGCGCCGCTCCTGCTGCACTACAGACCCAAAATGGACCTGCTGTGACACGGCCGCCGGGCGGGTGTGCTGAGCACGGCCGTCGGCCACGCGCCTGTGGAGGCCCCGTGTCCTGGGACCAGACTCTGAGCAGAGCGTCACTTCTGTACGAGAGACTCCACACTCGGCGAGACGCGACCAGCAGCTCGGGGCCCCGCCGACCGCCGGCACGTCCCCTCGGCCCAGCAGACCAGAGGCCGCGGCCCTGCCTGCTTCCAGGTCTCAGAACCACGGTCCTTCCGGTTTAGTGGATGAATTTGGTTTCAGGATGAGCCTCAAAATACTTGTGCGTGTGTTGAATCCTTCCTAAGTTATTGAAAAATATCTTTTCATGGTGAATGACGATATTTATGTTGCCTTTAGCTTCCTGAAGGCTTAGAAGATCTATAAAAAAGTAATTTAAAAGCGTACCAAAAGAGGTTGCCATTCCTATTCCGCGTCCACCATGGTGTTTCCTGTCCCCGCAGTGAAAGCTGATGAGGCCGCAGCCCCCGGTCCCCCTCGTGCTCCGGCGCGGTGGCCCCAGCCCACAGGGCCCGGCCTTGGTCTGCAGCGACCCCGACGGCAAAGTTATTTTATTGTTAAACAGGGCGCCACCTGGCCAGGGCCACCCCTGCTTTCCCACCCTCCCCGTTTTCACTGGAGAGGGAGCTAGTGGCCTTGGGGACTTTCCCAGCAGAGGAGGGGCACTTGGAAGACCTGGGTCCCCGCCACCTCCATCCGCCCTTTAAAGGGGACCGTCACCCAACCCTCCTCCGCACCCCCGTTTGTGGGGCAAGTTTCACAGCCTCTGGGAGCCGAGGTCGCTTTAGTTCCGACAGCCTGGAACCAGCCACGGGCAGCACGACCCCGCGCCTCCCAGGTGCCGCTGTCTGTGTGGAATTAAACGTGTTGCCAGCACGTGAACGTGGCCCTTTAAAGGCACCTTGGAACAGGGGGAGTGAGGGAGGAGGACGACCATCTTCCTGGTGGCCGCTGTCCTGACCTCCGCTGCTCCTGGGTGACTTGGTGACCTTTCAGGGTTACGGGGTCCCGGCAGTCAGCCCCCCATCCTCTGACGTGGCCTGAGGGCTGGGTTTGCGGGACGTGTTTCAGGTCGGTGACTGGAGTCTCTCACTTTTGCGACTAGAACCGTTTCATCTGCTCGGGCCACCCCAGGCTCCCTGCATTTTGAGGACAAACCTCAGAAGCAGCAACGAGCCCCAACCCCAGAGAAAAAGGTCCGGTTTTATCCAGCCCGTCAGGAAGTGGTCAGTCGGTTTTTGTTTCAGCCCCTGAACCCCCCGTTGTGCTCGCGCGGTCCCTGCCTGAGCTCCTGTCGCCAGGTGGTTCCGTTCCCCGAGGGCCGTGAGCAGGTGCGTGTGAGTAAATATGACCTGTCTACCTCAAAACCACGTGACTGCGGGCGCGCCTCCCACCCGGAGGACCACGGGCGGCCTCCGCGCCACCTTAGGGTGCAGGGATTTCCCGAGTGCCGGCGCGAAGCGGGGTGAACAGGTGAGCACCCAAATCCAGAGAAACCTTCCAGCCCAGACTCAACCGTGTCTGTAACAATCTCCTGATGTATATTTGTAACTTTGTAGCTCTCTTCGAAATCACTTGAATTTGCTATGGTGCTAAGTTGATACATTTAAATACACAGAGAGATGGAGGTAGGTCGTTGACCCGATGAAACCTCAGCAGCAGAAGTTCCTATTTTTCTAAGATTTCCTCGTGCAGACTGTTCGCCTGCAGGACGGTCCCGGGTGACCTGCCTGTGGTCCAACGCGGCCGCGCCCGCCAGCAGGAGCCTCCCCGGCGCGGCCGGCGGCCGAGGTCCGGGTTCCCAGCGTGCACGTCGGGGTCAGTCAGCGGTGGGGTCCCATCAGGTCCTGCAGGCGGAGTTCCCGTGAGGTCGTCACGCGTGTCGATGCTGCTGGAACACGGGCGGCCCCGCGACCTGTGCCCTTGGCAGCCTGTGGGACTCACCAGACGGTTTTCACGAAAACAGAAAATGCAGATAGAATATATAATATGGAATTTAAGATTTAGGGAGTTAAAAAAGAAAGAAAACTTAACTTTATAAAATTATTTATTCTATTTTAAGCCTTCTATCATGCTTTCCCATCCAGTGTGTGGTTCCCGTGGTCCAGCTTTACTTACAGGCATATAAACGTAATGGAGATGCTCTGCAGGCTTCTTTTCCTTTGCGTAGGTTTCACCTGTATGTTTTCGTTCCGATGGATGAAGAGCATCGTTTGTGCTTTTCAGGCGTGTGCAATAGGCTCCAACACGCGTTGCGAGACGTGTTTGACTGGTCAGTAGCATCTTCTTGCTACGTTGAAAGGGGATGGAGGTGGAAGTTCAGAATCTGTACGTTCAGCTCTTTGGTTTTTTCTTTCCCGTTGTTACGATAAGAACGCTGTTCTTGGGACTGTGCGTGCGCCTGTCAGCAGCGTTTCAGGGAGCGGCCGGCAGGCGGCCCAGCCACCAGACCACGAGGGGTTCCTGGCCCCGGAGCCCAGGGCCCAGGCCCCTGAAACCCCCCTGCACGATGGCGACTTTGCGCCTGGGCCTGGCAGCCCTCCGGAGCGGCCGCCTTCCGCGTCCCTGGGACCCAGCCGTCCGCTCCCAGCGCACAGGCGTCTGCTGACGGAGGGCGTCACTGGGTTGGAATGTTCTAGGAACGAGCCCCTGATTTCTGCACCGCTCCCCACAGCTCCCCGTGCTCTCCAAGCAGCTCCCGAAGCGCCAGCGCCGGCAACAGTAGCTTCCGTGTTTCCCCAGGAGCCCACGCTGCCCGCCCACCACCCGGGCCCCTGCCCTGTTCCACGAGAGCGGAGGGAGCTGGGATACGAGGCGACGGGTGCAGCCCCCGAGGCCCCATCAGGGTGGGCGGCAGGTCGCCCTTCCCGTGAAGGGTGCTGCATGGTGCACACGTGGTCCCAGCACCTTCTGGGTGTGAGGAAACCACACGTTCCCAGGCGTCTGTTCTGGCGGAAGCTGGCGCCACGCTGGCGTGCTTGTGGCAGCTGTCCTGGGCCACGGAGGTGACAATGCAAATACATATTTTTGGCTGTTTAATTTGAAAGTTTACATTTTTTATGCTTTGTGTTGGTGTGTAATTTTTGTACTATTGGTGGCTAGTTTTGTCTAAAATCTTTTTTTGGAATATTGCTTTAATGTTTTGATTTTATGACAGTGAAGCTTGTATTCAGTGTTTTGCCAATTAATATTATATGCTTGTAATAAAAGCAAAAGAAAGACTTCTCTCAGGCTGGACGTTTATCATCTAAAGTATTTCTAGGAGCCTAAGACGAATGGGAAACCAGCCTGTGCACCCCCGGCCTGGACCCTCCCAGGTTCACACCGCCACCTGGCTTTTCTAAACATCGCCATGGGTGCAGGCCGCCCTGTACTTTGGTCCAGTGTTCAGTGGTGGGTTTTCGGGACCTGGTGACGTCCCCACACTGAAGCTGAAGAGGGTTGAGGGTTGGGGGTTCAGGGGGCCAGGGCTTCCCGGGGTTGCTCCGCAGACAGGCTGGCCCAGCAGCAGGTCACAGACACCCGAGCGGAGATCTGAGTGGAGACCTGCCGGCTCAGGTTTGCCCCAGGATTCTGCACACAGGTCCGTGGTGCTGTCTCCCACGGGGGACCCACAGGGACGGGGCAGGGCCGTCAGGCTGGCAAGACCGCGGTCCCGCACACCGACTTCATTCTGTTCAGACCCAGGGCAGGGGGTGAGTGCCACCCACCCACATGAGCTGGGACCCAGAGGCACCCCCTCCCCCCAGCATGGTTCCACGCTGGGCGCCCAGGGCCCAGTCTGGCTGACAGGACGTTAACCATCACAGACCATTTCAAGGGGAAAAGGCACTGTGCTCAAAACCTTACTTTTTAAAAATAATTGTTGTTTTTCAATGACAGTTGAAGTGCAACATTAGTTGCAAGTGCAGTGACTCGACGCTGATGTAACTCATGAACCGATTCCCCCCAAGTCACCACACAGTTTGGGCGACATGAGCGACGTGTCAGTTCTGCGGCGGCGGCTGCGCTCCCTCCCTCCGGCCCTCCCACCAGCCCAGTGCCTCCCCTCTGGCCGCCGTGAAACGTTTTCTGTGCCTGAGCTCCTGCCTGGCTCCTCTTGGTTTCTTGGGTTCCTCACGCCAGTGAGATTGTATGGCGTTCGTCTGCCTCTGTCCGGCTGCCTTCACCCAGCACAGCACCGCGGTCCACCCGTGCGGTTGCCCGTGCTGAGATGTCATCCTGTCGTACGGCCAGGCCACGACCTACTGCACACACGCAGCACTTCGCCGCCCCGGCTGTGCGTGGACGCCAGGCGTCCGCCATTCACTGGCTGTCGGACGTGACGCTGCAGCGTAAATGTGCAGATGGGGCCGGTGTCTTTGAATTGGTGTTTCAGGTTTCTTCAGATAAGTACTCAGACAATACCTCTTTGTCTATTGTTAAAAAGTCTGTTTTGTTGTCTGGTATAAGTACTGCTGCCTCAATTTCCTTTTTTTTTGGGTTTGTTTACATTTTCATAAAATTGTGGGGTTTTTTTAATCTATTGATTTGAGCGAGGAGTACGGATTTCTTGTTCCACTGATAGATGCATTCATGTTTGAGTCTTGTATGGGCCCTAACCTGGGACTGAACCTGCAACCTTAGTCTCTAGGGACGATGCTCTAACCCATTAGCCACCTGACCAGGGCCAATTTTCTTAAGCTGAGTTTTGAGAGTCCTTTGTATATTCTGTACACACGTCCTAAATTGAAAATGTAGTTTGTGACTATTTCTCCCAGTCTGTCATTCTCTTGATGTCACTGTCTTTGGCAGAACAAATGCTTTTATGATTTTATTTTTTTTGTTTTTCTTTTCTTTTTTTTATAAATATTTTATTAATTATTTTTAGAGAGAAGGGCAGGGAGGGAGGAAGAAAGGGAGAGAAGCTTCAATGTATGGTTGCCTTTCACCTGCCTCCAGCCACGGACCTGACTTGCAACCTGGTCATGTGCCCTGGCTGGGAATCGAAACAGCGACCTTTGGATTCGCAGGCTGGCGCCTTATCCACTGTGCCACCAGCCAGGGCCTGTTTTTATTTTTTATGAAGTCTAGTTTGTCCTATTTTTCTTTTATGAAATATGCTTGTGGTGTCATGTCTAGAACTCTGCCAGGTGCCAGATCACAAAGGTATTTTTCTGCTTTCCTATACACAATTTATAGTGTTACATTTTCCATTTCTCTGTGGCTCACTTGGAGTTCACAGGAGGGGTTCAGGCTGACCCTGCTGCAGCCTGGCTACAGGTCTCTTTCTGGGCTGTCCATTCTGAGCATCCTCTCCTGGTTGTTGCTTTATGAAAAGTGTTAAAACGGGGTAGTGTGATTCATCCAACTCTGTGTTTCTTTGTGGAATCATTTTAGCTACTGGAGGTCTTTTGCCTTTCTATAAAAGTTCAGCAGCATCTTCTCCACAGAATGCCCTCCTGGAGTGTTTGAGACTTTTGGAGTCTGATCCGTGAGCATGTTGTGTCTTCAGTTATTTAGTCTATTTACTCTCTTGTTGGCATGTTGTAGCTTTTCTCACACAGATCATGCACGTTGGGTTAGATTTAGACCTAAGTCTATTTGTCTGTCTGTCTCTCTCTTTCTCTCTCTCTCTCTTTTTTTTTTTTTTGATCTCTTTCTCTTTAGAAAGCTTATTACCTTCCATTTTCATTTCTTTTTTTTTATTTTAATGCTTACATATAGGAATAAGATTCATTTTTGTGTGTTAATCCTGTGACTGTGTTGTAGTTTTAGGTTAGTCTGGCATTTTCTACATAGATAATCAGGTGGTGTGTGAACAGGGGAGTTTTATTTCTCCCTTTTCACCCTGTATTATGTTTATTTCCTTTTCCTGCCTTATTGCTCTGGCTACGATTCCAGCACTGACTGGTAGTGCTGAGAGAGGCCCTCTTCTCCATGGCTGTGATCTTGGAAGGAGCAGCCAGTGCTTCACCAGGAAGTGCTATGCATCACACAGTTCTGCACATGAAAACAAGTCTGTCCCAGTGTAAGATGCATTAAAAAATGCATCTCTCCTGCTCGTTGTCCGTCCCTTCCCCTCTCTCTAAAAATAAAATAAGCCCTGGCTGGTGGCTCAGTGGATAAGGAGCCGGCCTGTGAACCCCAAGGTTGCTGGTTTGATTCCCCAGCCAGGGCACATCACCAGGTTGCAAGCCAGGTCTCCAGCCAGGTCCGTAGCTGGAGGCAGGTGAAAGGCAATCATACATGGATGTTTCTTTCCCTTCCTCTCTCCCTGCCCTTCTCTCTAAAAATAATAAAATCTTTTAAAAAATGAACAGTTGGAATTTGAATTTAAAACAAATTATTATTTCCATTAGCACCAAAAAGAACTGAAACACTTAGGTATACGTCTTACAGACTCTGAGAGAAAAACCCTGACACTCTGAGGAAAGAAATCAAAGGAAAATGAAATGGAGTGACTGTTCACGGACAGAAGACGCAATACTCTCAAGATGTCAGTTCTTCCCCAGTTCTTCATACAGTCAACGCAGCCCCAGTCAGAATTCCAGCAAGTGATTTTACCCTTTACATGGTAGCGATTGACTTGACAGAGCAGCCCCGCGTGAAGGGTGAGAACAAGGCCAGGGCTCAGGCTGGTGCCGTCGGCCTGCAGACTCGCTGTGCAGGTGTGGCGGCCACGGCGGTGTGGGCGGCTTAATGGCCGGGGGGGGGCGGGGCAGAATAGATGGAGAGGCGGAACTGGACCCAAAGGAGCAAAGGCAGCACAATGAGAAGGGGCCATCTTTTCTGTAAGTGGTGTTGGGGTCACAGTACATCCAAAATGGTAAACACACACCTGAACCCTTCCTCAGTGATCAAGTCAAATGGATTACAGACCTAAATGTGAAGTGCAAAATCATAAAATTCCTAAAAGGTAACGAGAAGATCTAGAGGACCTTGGTTTTTGCAGTGAGTTCTTAGATACAACACCAAGTGAGGAAGAACAATTGGTAAGTTGGACATCATTAAAACTAAAAATTTCTGCTCTGGGGAAGATATGGTTAAAAACTTCAGACTGGCAGAAGATATTTGCAAGTCACTGATAGCTAAAGGACTGTTATCCAAAATATACAAAGAACTCTTAAAACTCAACAATAAGACCCTGGCTGATGGCACAGTGGATAAAGGCGCCGACCTGTGAACCCAAAGGTCGCTGGTTTGATTCCCAGCCAGGGCACAGAACCAGGTTGCAAGCCAGGTCTCCAGCCAGGGCTGTAGCTGGAGGCAGGTGAAAGGCAACTAACTATACATGGATGTCTCTCTCCCTCTCTGCCTCTCTCCCTTCCTCCCTTCCCCTCTCTCTGGAAATAAAATCTTTAAAACACCAAACAAACAAAAACTCAGTAATAAGAATAGAACTCTACTATTACTATTTAGTTTCTACTAAAGCATGTGCAAAAGGCGTGCACCAACACCTCACCAAAGAAAATACACAGTTGGGAAACAGCATGCATGCAAATGCTCAAACTCATGTTACTAGCATATTGCAAATTATTATAACAATGATACAACCATTAAAATAGTCAAAACCCAGAACTCTGACCATCCCAGGGGCGAGCAGGACGCAGGATAGCAGGACTGAGGGCAGCGGGTCGGCCACTCACCACTAACAGGGATGCCGCCCAGGGCAGCCACCGTTTCTTACAAACTAAGCATATTCTTACCATGGGATGGAGCTATCCCGCTCCTCGAGATTAATCCAAATAAAATGAAAACTTATATCCACACAGACTATTCACAAATGTTTAGCTTCACTTTATTCACAGTTATGAAACGCTTGGAAACAATCAACACGTCCCGTTGTAGGTGACCGCGCTGTTACATCCAGAAGACAAAATATTATTCAGCCCTGGCTGGTGCTGCTCAGTGGACTGAGCACCAACCTGCGAACCAGAGTCACTGGTTCAATTCCCAGTCAGGGCGCAGGCCTGGGTTGCAGGCTGGGTCCCTAGTTGGGGGCATGTGAGAGGCAGCCACACATGGATGTTTCTCTCTCTCCCTCCCTTCTCCTCTCTCTAAAAATAAATATTATTCAATAGTAAAAGATCTGTCAAGCCATGAAAAGGTGTGGAGGAGGCTTAAATGCACATGGCTGAGGGGCAGGGGCCAGGCTGAAAAGGCTCCATGCGACTGTAGCCAAGGGCCACCCTGGAAAAATAAAACGGAACAAGACTGAGTCTGGTTGAAGAGCAGCGGTTGGATAGCAACAAGAAAAATAAAGCACCTAGGAATAAACTTAACTAAGGAGATAAAAGACCTGTACTCAGAAAACTACAGAACAATGAAGAAAGAAATCAAGGAAGACACAAATAAATGGAAGCGTATACCATGTTCATGGATGGGAAGAATTAACATCATTAAAATGTCCATACTACCCAAAGCAATCTACAGATTCAATGCAATCCCAATTAAAATACCAATGACAGACTTCACAGAAATAGAAAAAATACTTCAAAATTTATATGGAGCCAAAAATGCCCACGAATAGCCACAGCAATCTTGAGAAAGAAGAACAAGGTAGGAGGAATCACAATCCCGGACTTCAAACAATACTACAAGGCTACTGTCATCAAAACAGCATGGTACTGGCATAAGAATAGACATATAGATCAATGGAACAGAATAGAGAGCCCAGAAATCAACCCAGGACTCTATGGTCAACTAATATTTGACAAAGGGGCAAGAAACATCAAATGGAGTAAAAATAGTCTCTTCAACAAATGGTGTTGGGATAACTGGACAGCAACATGCAAAAAGATAAAACTAGACCACCAACTTACACCATACACCAGAATAAACTCAAGATGGACAAAGGATTTAAATATAAGCAGTGCCACCATAAAGGTCCTGGAGAAAAATATAGGCAGTAAATTTTTGGATATCCTACGCAGAAATATGTTTACTGATACTTCACCAAGGGCAAAGGAAATAGAAGAATGAATCAACAAATGGGACTATATCAAACCGAAAAGTTTCTGTTCAGCTAAAGAAAATATCAGCAAAATTCAAGGGGAAGCAACAGTATGGGAAAACATAATTGCCAATGATACCTCAGACAAGGGTCTGATCTCCAAAATATATAAAGAACTAATGCGACTCAACACCAGGGAGACAGACAGCCCAATTGAAACATGGGCAAAGGACCTGAACAGACCACTCACTGAGGAAGATATACAAAGGGCCCAGAGGCATATGAAAGAATGCTCAACATCACTAGTCATCAGAGATATGCAAATTCAAACTGCATTAAGATACCACATCACACCTGTCAGAATGGCAATCATCAGCAAATTACCAACAACAAGTGTTGGTGAGGATGTGGGGCAAAGGGAACCTCATACACTGTTGGTGGGAATATAAGCTGGTGCAGCCTCTGTGGAAAACAGTATGGGGTTTCCTTAAAAAACTAAAAATGGAACTGCCTTTTGATCCAGCAATTCCACTACTTGGACTATACCCAAAGGATCCTGAAACACCGATTCATAAGAACCTATGCACACCTATGTTCATAGCGGCACTATTTACAATACCCAAGTGCTGGAAACAGCCTAAGTGCCCATCGGTGGATGATTGGATCAAAAAACTTTGGTACATTTACACAATGGAATACTATACAGCAGAAAGAAGGAAGGAACTTGTACCCTTTGCAACAACATGGATGGAACTGGAGAATATTATGCTTAGTGAAATAAGCCAGTCAGTGAAGGACAGGTATCATATGTTCTCACCCATTACGGGACAATAATGAGCAAAACTAACAACAAGCAAAACAGAACCAAGTGTACGAATACAAGGAATAGGCCTGCAGTGGTCAGGGGGAAAGGGGGAGGGGGGAGGGGGGAGACAGAGGCAAAGAAGGGGAGCAGCTTAGACAAGAACCTAGTATAAA
>PVIW01012746.1:0-30583 GCA_004026585.1 Noctilio leporinus
GCAAAACAAAAACAAGTATACGAATACAAGGAATAGGCCTTCAGTGGTCAGGGGAACGGGGGAGGGGGGAGGGGGAAGCAGAGGCAAAGAAGGGGAGCAGCTTAGAGAAGAACCTAGCATAAAGGAACCATGGACATGGACAACAGGTGGGATTGACTTTGGGGGGAATGGGAGGGAGGGGAGGGGGACAGAGGGGAGCAAAAAGGTGATGGATGTAATACAACAACAATAAAATTAAAAAAAAAGGGGGGGGGATAGATGTAGTACAACAATAAATTTAAAATAATGAAAACTATAGTCCAATATCTCTGATGAACATATATGCTAAGATTCTCAACACAATATTGGCTAACTGGATCCAGCAGTACATTAAAAAGATCATACACCATGATCAAATGGGTTTTATCCCAGGGATGCAAGGATGGTACAACCTTCACAATAAATGTAATACAGATTGACTTTGGGGGTGGATGGGTGGGTGGGGAGGGGGACGAAGGGGAGCAAAAAGGTGATGGATGTAATACAACAATAAAAAAAAAAAAAAAAAAAACCCACTGGAAAATAAATAAATAAATAAATAAATAAAAATAGATGTAATACACCACATCAGCAAAATGAAATTAAAAACCATATGATCATATCAATAGGTGCTGAAGAGGCATTTGATAAAGTACAACAACCATTTATGATAAAAAATAAATACTCAGCAAAATGGGAATAGAGGGAGTATACCTCAACATAATAAATGCCATATGCAAGAAACCTGAAGCCAGCATCATACTAAATGGGCAAAAACTAAAAGCTTTTTCCCCGAAGATCACGAACAAGAGATGGCTGTCCACTGTCTCCATTTCTGTTCAACATCCTTTTGAAAGTTCTAGCCATGCTATCAGACAAGAAAAAGGAATCAAAGTTATCCAAATTGGAAAGGAGGAAGTCAAACTGTCATTATTTGCAGATGATATGATAGTGTATATACAAAACCCAATAGACTCCATCAAAAATTTACTTGACCTAATAAGCAAATTTACCAGAACAGCTGAATATAAAGTCAATATTCAGAAATCAAAGGCATTTTTGTATATTAATAATGATAGAAGCTAGGAAACAAATCCTATTTACCATAGCAAAAAGAAAAATAAAGTACTTAGGAATAAACTTAACCAAGGAGGTAAGAGACCTGTATTCAGAAAACTAAAGAACACTGAGGAAAGAAATTAAGGAAGATACAAATAAATGAAAGCATATACCATGTTCATGGGTAGGAAGAATTAACATCATTAAAATGTGCATACTACGTAAAGCAATTGATAGATTTAATGCAATCCCAATTAAAGTATCAATGATATACTTCACAGAAATAGAAAAAATATTTCAAAATTTATATGGAGCCAAAAATGCCCATGAATAGCCACAGCAATCTTGAGAAAGAAGAACTAGGTAGGAGGAATCACCATACTGGACATCAAACTATACTAGAAGGCTACTGTCATCAAAACAGTTTGGTACTGGCATGAGAATAGACATATAGATCAATGGAACAGTATAGAATGCCCAGAAATAAACCCAGGACTCTATGGTCAATTCATATTCAATGAAGGGGGAAGGAACATAAAATGGAGTGAAAACAGTCTCTTCAACAAGTGGTGTTGGGAAAACTGGACAGCAACATGCAAAAAAATAAAATAAAACTAGACCACCAACTTACACCATACACCAAAACAAACTCAAGATGGATAAGACTTAAACATAAGCAGTACCACCATAAAGATCCTGGAGAAAAATATAGGCAGTAAAATTTTAGATATCTTACACACAAATATGTTTACTAATACTTCTCTAAGGGCAAAGGAAATCGAAAAACTAATAAAGAAATGTGACTATATCAAACTGAAAGTTTCTGTTCTTCTAAAGAAAATGCCAGCAAAATTAAAAGGGAACCAACTGTAGGGAAAAAGTATTTGCCAATGATACCTCAGATAAGGGTTTGATCTCCAAAACATATAAAGAACTAATGTGACTCAACACCAGGGAGACAGACAACCCAATTTAAAAAATGGGCAAAGGACCTGAATAGACAACCCTCTGAGGAAGACATACAAAGGGCCCAAAGGCATATAAAACAACGTTCAACATCACTAGCCATCAGAGAGATGCAAATTAAAATCACACCTGTCAGAATGGCAATCATCAACAAATCAACAAACAAGTGTTGGTGAGGATGTGGGGAAAAGGGAACCCTGGTGCACTGCTGGTGGGAATGCAGGGTGGTGAAGCCACTATGGGAAACAGTATGGAGTTTCCTGAAAAACTAAAAATGGAACTGCCTTTTGATCCACCAATTCCACTACTAGAGCTATACCCAAAGAACCCTGAAATGCCAATTCAGAACAACCTATGTACCCCTATGTTCACAGCAGTGCTATTTACAATAGCCAAGTGCTGGATACAGCCTAAGTATCCATCAGTGGATAATTGGATCAAAAACCTTTGGTATATTTACACAATGAAATACTATACAGCAGAAAGAAAGGAGGAACTCCTAACCTTTGCAACAACATATATGGAACTGAAAAGTATTTTGCTTAGTGAAATAAGTCAGTCAGTGAAAGACAAATACCATATGATTTCATCCATTACAAGACAATAATGAACAAAACAAACCAGCAAAACAGAACCAGATACCTGAATACAATGAATAGACCTTCAGTGGGCAGGGGGTAGTCAGGACGGGAGAGGAGGAGGCAAAGAAGGGAAACAGGTTAGTCAAGGAACTAGTATGGAAGAACCATGGACATGGACAACAAGCGGGATTTACTTTGGTGGGGAGTGGCTGGTTGGGGAAGGGGACAGAGAGGAGTAAAAATGGGATGGCTGTAATACAACAACAATAAAATTAAAAACAAAACAAAACAAAAACAAGAAATACTGAAGTATACATTGTTAGTTACATAATAGCCAGGGGAATGTTAAGAATAATAAAGGAAATGGAGGAGCCAAAGAAATTATATGCAGGCCACATGGACATGAACTAAGGGGGCATTGCCCAAGGGAATGGTGGGTGTACCAGGTGGAGGGGAGCAAAAGGGGGGAAAATTGGGACAAATGTAATAGCAAAATCAAGAAAATATATATATTTTTAAAGTTTCATTATTTTCAAAGAACAATTCATGTAAAGGAAATAGAATATGTCAGGCTTGAAGCTGAAATCTTGATTGGGAAAATCTGAATTCACATGTAGACAAAACTATTATCCTAACATGAATGATTTATTTATTAAGAAATAGGAAGCTTGGTTTTAAGAGAAGAACATTTGTTCATTGCTTACTGAATTAATGATATTCATAGTATTATTCCTTGTTCCACAATTAACCTTTAGTCTTGTCATTTTTCTTACATAAGAATTACTAAGTTGTATATATAAAACTTGTATGTATATATATATTTATATATATATATGCACGAGCTTTGATCTGGAGTGCCCATCCATGTGGGACTAATAACATATGATTGTGAAATCCCAAGGAGGGCTAAAATTTGCTGTGATGTTGGAGACATAAAAATTATTAGTTTTGTTGTTATTCTGAGCAGCAGCACTTTCAGTTTAACTATTAGTAGTAAATCTCCTAGCTGAGTGACTCTTTTAAGGTTGACTATTATACCAAAACAAATGGATCTATTTGTGGGCCTAGTAAGTATAGTATGTAAAATGTCTGAACATTGAATCAAATTGTATGGTTAATCCTTTAATTGCCCATTGAGAAACTGTTTCAAGAATAATTACAGTACCTGGTCTTATTCATATGCATTGCTAATCCTTTTTAAAATCTTATGAAACTATTTGGTTCAACAATATCCTGAGGGTGAGGTTGCCATAGGCTTGATAGATGTTTGCTTTAAAATACTGCCCTAGATATACACGCACACATACAAAACAAGGAGATTTGTTTTCAAAGTGCCCACTGCATTTGAAGTAATTGTTTACTCATGATTTTACCTGAACTCCTTGTATAAGTCACTAAGCCCTTTGCCTCAGCAGTGGGGGTAAAAACTACTGCACATTCCCACTGACCCTCAGCCTGGCTAACTCCCATTTGCCTGGAAACTACAGTCTCAGATGTCAGCGCTTCAAGAAGCCTTTGCCTATGACCCAAGTTGGGGGCAGGCTGCCTTACCTCTGCACCTCTGCTGATCTGGTGTCCTGGGCCTCCTTCCTCCACTCAAGTAGATCTGTGTTGTTCTTGACACAGGGAGGACAAAGAAGGTGCTGGGCTTAAAGAAGTCTCGAAAGGCTTCAGGAGTAGTAAGCAGAAGTAGGAATAATTTAGGCCAATTTTCAAAAAATCTCCTGTGTGTTGCCTATCAGCAAAGACTAGAGAAGACCACGGTGACTGCTATATTAAATCTAGGGCTCTAGTGCCGGCCTGTGAACCCAAAGGTCACCGGTTCGATTCCCCAGCCAGGGCACATAACCAGGTTGCAAACCAGGTCTCCAGCCAGATCCATAGCTGGAGGCAGGTGAAAGGCAACCATACATTGATTCTTCTCTCCCTCTCTGCCTCTTTTCCTTACCCTCTCTCTGGAAATAATAAATAAAAAATAAAATAAAAAAGAAAAAAAAATCTAGGGCTCTAGCCCTAGAAAAATTAAGTAGGGAATGTAAATTACATTAATTTTTTTAAAAGATTTTACTTATTATATTTGGAGAAAGGGGAAGGGAGGGAAGCAGAGAGAAAGAGAAACATCAATGTATGGTTGCCTTTCACCTGCCTCCAGCTATGCATGAGCTTTGATCTAGAGTGCCCATCCATGTGGGACTAATAACATATGATTGTGAAATCCCAAGGAGGGCTAAAATTTGCTGTGATGTTGGAGACATAAAAATCATTAGTTTTGTTGTTATTCTGAGCAGCAGCACTTTCAGTTTAACTATTAGTGGTAAATCTCTTAGCTGAGTGACTCTTTTAAGGTTGACTATTATACCAAAACAAATGGATCTATTTGTGGGCTGGAGACCTGGCTTGCAACCTGGTTATGTGCCCTGGCTGGGAATCCAACCAGCAACCTTTCGGTTGGCAGGCTGGCACTTATCCACTGAACAACCAGCCAGGATTATATGAATTTTTAATGCACAAAAATGGGAGACCGGTCTATTTTAGTAGTGGTATTCTCTTTCTACTCCCCCCACCTAGTCTTTCCTTTTTGGTTCTTAGCACCAACAGCCTCTCCCAAAGCCCATACGATCAGATGGGTGACTATGGCCTACCACATTTTGAGGTAAAACTAACCAAAAGGGAATAAAATGGGAACCAGAATGGACTGAGGCTTCCCCCTAGAAGGTGCTCTCACCATATCAGAAAGAATAGAGAAACGAAGTACAGGATGTTAGGCCAAGCTGTAATAACAAATGTCATTCTTGTTTGGCCACCTACTACCTTAGCTTCTTTTCTTAGTTTAGAAATGTTTTTGCAGGTCAGGATGGGAGGCCAAGGTTACTCCCACTGTAGAGCTGACCCTTGTTTCCCCAGCATCTCTGGTACACATGTTGGGAATGTAGGCTCTGCCCATCAGTGTCCCACTCTGGCTCTGGCTCTGGAACTGGTGATGCATAGAACTCCTTCTGACAGTAGCTCCCTCTAATTTGCAGAGGTGGCTTCTAGTGACCACTATGTAGACTTACATCTTGATGATATCAGTATTAGGGACATTAGTATCATTGCTCCTAGTTTGTGATGTAATTGTAGGAACTTCCTGGCTCCACACCTCCGAGGCTGGCTCTCTAGCTATCTTGGAAAGCCTGTGAGGTATTTAATACCTTCTTTTTCTCCTGAAATTAGCCCAAAGTTGGTTTCTGATACAACTGAGAACTTGGATTGGAGAGAGTGGATGGAGCCTTGAAGTGTGGTCCAGAGACTGCTTCTCTCAGGTAATTTCAAGTGTGAGAAGGCCTTTTGTTCATCTGGCCAACTTTGCCTCCACTTCCCAATAGGACAGAATCCAAGGGAGAGAGCACTCTTATCTGCTCATGACTGGGAAAAAGCAAGATGAAGGAAATAATTACTAAAAAGTAGTTTCTGACCTGGAAGCTGAGGGGAATTGAATATATGCTCCCCACAGTCTCTGAAAATCCACCCAGAAGGCATCATGTGGAGGCAGGAAAGATTATTCCAATGTGCTTGCTGACCCGGAACCTCTACTTGAGACATAATAGGTTACCAACAAATGTCAGCACTTCTCCTTTGCTGTGTTGCATTAGTGCAAGTGCATGTCACAGCCAGGCTTACTAGATGCCTGCAGCCTGAGTGGTTCTTTCTCCCCACACTCTCTCTTTTCTCTCTCCTTCTTCTTTCTAATCATGGCCCACAAGCTTCCAGAAATAGGACCCATTCTTCCAAAGGCCTTGACCCACCACACACAGCAAGTGGCTGTGAGTGTCAGCAAACTCAGAGAAGCAGAGACTAGGACCAAGAACAGAACTTCATCAGAAATTGGGGAGATGAGGGGGAGGGGGAGGGCAGGGAAGCAAACCAGCCACCACCACACAGGGAATAAGGCCAGAGCCTGGATGTTGGGTTAGATTGACAAAAAGTCAATATATCTCTAAGAAAGAAGTTGTGGTTCTATAATGCAGTATAGAGAGCACCAGGGGCAAAAATCATGTTTTCTTCTGTTGACATAAGGCAATGAAGGGAAGAGAAGAACTATAATCTTGTACCTGAACATGTATTCTATGAAGAACAATGTTAATTGCAGTCTCTTGTGGATAATTATCCTAAGCACAATAGCTATTAAGTATGACAGTATATGTCACATTAAATTTATAGTATTTTTTATTTTATTATAGTACCAAGTCCTGTTTCTTGTATGTTCAATCTTCTGTTGTCCTGTTAAAATGCTTATATGTTCATAACTCTAAAAACATAGAAGTAGTTTCAGTTTGTTGTAGTTTCAGTTTTCAGGTTGTTTCACCACCTCCGGGATGAGTCTTCTTTCCCTCTCTCTTTTCCACTCCCACAGGGAACTGTTTTGGAGACTGAAAATATATGTAGTGAATAAGATAGTAGGGTAAATTTAAAAAGAAGATATAAGAGCCCAATATTATGTCATGTATAAATATAAGTTTATTAGGAATTATGCATCAGGAGAAGTCTAATCAGAATAAATTATCTCTTTACTGTCTCTCACAATATCAAAAAAGTCCATAACAGAGGGGAGCAAAAAGGGGATGGATGTAATACAATAACAATAAAATTAAATTAAAAAAAAAAAAGTCCATAAAATTACAACACCAAAGAAAAAAAAGTAAAAGAGCATTTCCAAACAGTCCCTGACACTTGACCCCCTGATGGGTCTATTGTGAAGACCATCCAATTTTTCTCATTTCATATCTCAAATGACTGACCATCACCTTTTCTTTTAAGTGGTGCATTACACTAACTGAGGTGCATTACACTAACTGGTGGAGGCAGGAGGGGCAGGGTCCCAGGAGTCTTCAGAAGGCACATGGAAAAGGCATAGGCATCACAGTCCTCCAACTTTCAATTCCCAACATGCTTCTTTTGCTATTAAAAAGCAAACAAACAAAAACTCCAATAGCCTGAAGGCCCAAGTCCACTCTCTGAGCACCAAAACAGTCATGAAAGGGCAAAGAGAACAGATTGCCCCAGTTTTAGTGAGATACCAGGAAGCTGAAAACTGACTTTTATCCAGCATCAAATATGAAACATTAATTCATGCTTCAAACATGTAGATTTCATCATATTATAAAGACCTAATAGCAAATCACAGAAACTGCAACATTACCTGAAGAGTTGCTGCCAAACCCACTGTTGAGCTCAGACCAGTGGGTGGAGCCACATGGCTCTCTTGGGGGAAGCAGCAGCAGTGGGAAGCTGGAGGCCTGGAGCCCTGAGCAGATTCCCAGCTCTGCTTTTTGCTAACTTCAGGACACTGGGCACGTTACTCAGCCTCAAAATGTTCAACTGTAACATAGGAGCAATCACAGTATACTGCCCTGGCAAGGTTGCTTTGAATATGCTACCTAAAGTGACACATCCTGAATGTGGGTTTCCTCCCTACCACATACACAAAATTCATGCAAGTCCCTCATTCTCTTTAACTTTCTGGTAACAACTGCTGCCATATTCTGTCCATAGATGTCATGTACATGTCCCTTGTACAGTTTCCATAACTCATAAATGTTTATCTTCTGAGAGTGAGGAGTTACATGGAAGCAGTTGATTCCCCCCCCCCAATAAAAAAATAAAACATTATTATTATACTTATAATTATGCAGTTGTAATAATGTAACATTATTAAGGTCATGTTGCTGGGTAGAATATTGCTATCTAAAGCTAATAAAATAGAGAAATATTTGTGTCTATACTATATAAAATTATCAAAGCTTCCAGTTCTTTTGTCAAAGCTCACCTGTGGTAGCTTCCCAAATGACCCCTAAGGAACCCCTTTCTTGCCAAGTCCCCTCCTACCCTGTACTAAAGTCTGTGTAACCAATAGGACATGGCAGAAGTGACGATAAAAGTCCTTATTGTCTTCTCTCTATCTTGAAGCACTGGCTCTGGAGAAAGCAGTTGCCCAACCTGGGGAAGCACAGGCAACCTGTGCAGATACCACAGGGTGAAGAACTGAGAAACTGAGATCCCAGCCAATGGCCCTCAAGAAGGAGACCTGCTAACAACCACATGAAGTGGGCTCTGTCTCAGTAGAGCCTTTAGATGGCTACAGCCCTGGCTGACAGTTTAGGACATATCCTGAGCTAGAGCCATCTAGCTCAATACTCCTGGATTCCTGACTCACAGAAACTGTGATATAGTGTTTGATGTCTGAAATTGCTACATGTGGGGTAATTGGTTACTCAGTAACAAGAAGCGAATGCATTGTCAAATAAACACATAAAATCATGCACATATATGTATACATATATGTGCACACAGGCATTCATTAGAAATCCTTAGCATCCTTCCAACCTCATGATTATACTATATTCTAAAGTGCGGCCATAAACTTGTCCACACTGAGGTACCATCCCATCATGATGTCCTTTGGTGCTTCAGCTGAGAGATTTTAGCCATTGGAGCATAAGATGTACTCACCTCACATCAAATTCCATCACATATCAAAGAGCATGTTTTAGGTTGAAGCATAGAGACCCTCACGGCTTCCACATCTTTACCAAGTAAAGACAAATAGAAATCAATGTGTTTGCCCGACTGTAAAGGCCTCCTTAGACTTCTCCTATAAAAGGTCTATCAATCTCTTAGTTAAAGAGATTCTTCTGAAACACTTATAATATGGGTTATTATAAAAAATAAACCAAAAACAGGTATGAGGTAATATCTCATTACGGTTTTGATTTGTATTTTTTTGATGATTAGTGACATTGAGAATCTTTTTATGTATCTATTAGGCTTCTGTATGTCCCCTTCAGGAAAATATATATTCATATCTTCTGCCCATTTTATAATTGGATTGTTTGGGGTTTTTTAGTGTTAAGTTGTATGAACTTTTTATAAGTTTTGGATATTAATCCCTTATCAGATATATCATTGGTGAACATTATCTCCTATTCAGTAGATTGTCTTTTGTTTTGTTGATGATTTACTTTGCTTTTTAGTTTTATCTAGTTCCATTTGCTTACTTATATTTTTATTTCCCTTGCCCAAAGAGATATATCAAAAAATATTACTAAGAGAAGTGACAGAGAGTTTACTGCCTATATTTTCTTCTAGGAGTATTATGAGTTGGGGTCTTATATTTGTTTTTAATCCATTTTTGTATATGGTGTAAGAAAGTAGTCCAGTTTTATTTTTTGCATGTATATGTCCAGCTTTCCCAACACTGTTTATTGAAGAGACTGAGACTGAGACGTTGCCTTACACTTGTCACAATGGTTATCATTAATAAATCAACAAACAGCAAATGTTAACAAGTATGCGGAGAAAAGGGAACCATCATTCAGTGTTTGTGGGAATGCAGACTGATGAAGCCATTACGGAAAACATTATGGTGATTTCTCAAAAAATTAAAAATAAAACTACCTTATCACCCAGCAATTTCACTTCTGGGTATTTATTCAAATAAATCCAAAACACTAATTTTAAAAGTACATGCATCCCTCTGTTCATTACAGCATTATTTACACTAGCCAAAGAATGAAGCGTTCATAAATAAATGACTGAATAAAGAAGATTGGTACATATATGAAATGGAATATTCCTTGGCCATGAAAAGAATAAAGCATTACCACCTGCAACAACCTGGATGGACCTAGAGGATATTATGCTAAGTGAAATAAATCAAAAAGAGACAGATAAATACCAGATGATTTTACTTATTTGTAGGTCTAAATATCTAACAAATAAAGCAGAAACAGACTAATAGATACAGAGAACAATCTGATGGTTACCAGATGGAAGGGAGTTAAGTGAAAAAAGATGAAGAAATTAAGAAATATAAGTTAAAGTTTACAAAATAATCAAGGGGATATAAAGTATAGCACAAGAAACACAGTCAATAATATTATAATAACTATGTATGGTGCAAAGTGGGTACTAGACTAATGGAGGGGGTCACTTCATAAGTTATATAATTGTCTAACCAGTATGCTTGTACACCTGAAACTAATATAATATTGAATGTTTACTGTAATTTTTCAAAATAACTTAAAAAATAAATAAGCCAAAGAACTAAAATGAATGAACAATTTATATATGTATTCTTATATTTTGAAGTATAAAGGATATTTTTATAAGGATTACAAGATATTACTATTTAGTGTTTATGTAAAACACAGTACATAAATACTTTAAGAGACTTAAAAGATTATGCCTCAGATCTGTCATTACCTATTAAATTCCACATCCACAATTTAGTTAATCCCCAAAGTCTTTGCCATCATCATGAGATGAAACACCCTTGATGAACAAAATGATTTGTTTATTATATACAATGAGTCATGAAGTAAAACTATTTCTGGTTCAAACTATGAATTCCAGTAACTGAATAATGCTGTCATAAAATACAGTGAACTAAATACTAATTATTAACAAAATTATTGAAAATAAGTAAAAGGAAATAAGGAAATAAAAACTAGAATATGTAGGTGTGCCTACATATTCTACTTGTAGGTGTGCCACAAGTAATTTTATTTTGCAAAGATGGCCTGCAATTTGAGTTACTAAAACTGTTCTTAAATAAGTTGGCCTGCTTTATTTTAGACTTCAATCTATTACATAATGAAAATTTAATATTTGTAATAATATTCAGAAAGCAAAAGCACATTTGAGAAGGACAAATTGACTTGAAGAAATGTGGCATTGTTCCTTATAATCAGGAAAAGAACCATACCAAATGCCATAAATTAAGCAAGAACTAGATAATTGCTCTTTGAAGAACTTTCTGCAATCTACCTCAACTTAAATCAGAGTTGAATACTTAGACATTTCTTGAAATCTCATCCCCTTTCCAATTCATAGTCGAAACCTCAGAATTTCCACAGCCTTAAATTCAAACAAATCAAAAGTAAAACCACTAAAACTATGTGATCATTAAAATATATGCACAAAAATAATCTGGAAAAATTTTGCACCCATTTTATTGTCATTATTTTTTAAACTCTAATCAAATGAGGTATAGAAGAGACCTTCCTCAAATTTATCATCTATAAACAAAGCCAAAAGTGAAATATTGAATATTTTACTTTCCCCCTAAGATGGAGAACAAAGCTAAGGCACATGTTCCCACCATTCCATTCAAACTTGTACTTAAAGTCTTAACCATTTGTATTAAAATAAGAAAAAAAGCCATAAATATAAGAAAAAATAAGTAAAATTGTCTCTGTAGATGATACGATTTAGAAAATCTGATGAGATGTATAAAACAACCACTAAAACTTAGATGAGTATTCATCAAAGCTGAGATACAAGACTCAATCATAGTTTTAAACTAGCATAAATAATTGGAAAAGAAAATATTTAATTTACATGAGTACTCAGAATTTGCAATGAAAAGATCAAACACATTAGAAAATATTTGTAATCCAAAAATTAATTGAGATAAACTTATAAATAGATGAATCAACCAACAAAACTTCCACAAATCTGAAAAAGTTAACCAGTAACAAAATTTTATAATAAATATAGAAAAACTTCTAAGGATACTATCTAGTAAAGAATACAGAGGAGAGAGAAAATCTGTTTTCCTTTGCAAAGAATATGTGATTTTGTAATAGAAATATAACAAACTCATTTGAAACAATCAGGTAACAGAGAAATGTTAACCTGGGAGACAAACCTCCCACAGGACAGGAAACCTCAGCAGTATGGACTACAGCAATCAGAAGGGAAGTAGGGCTTAGGCCTGATGACAGTAGCTTTCTTATATAATAACTTGCCATTTTCTATGTACTGTCAGATGTTTCCTCTTTATTCCTAAAGCTGAGATACAGGGCTTAATAGAGTCTCTATTTTATGGAAGTACCTGAGATTATATACTAACTGGAAAGTGGTCAGTTATGACCAGAACATAGGTCCTCAGTCCCTTTGTTTTCCAGGGTTGGGGAGCAAGGTACTGCATGAGTAGACCATGTGGAGGTGACAGAGAGGCTGATGGCTCAGATGTGGTCCAGGGGAAACATAACGTGACCAGAAAATCAAACTGAATGGGTCAAGCAGAGCCCTTTAATAGCAAAATCACACACACACACACACACACACACACACACACACACACACACACAGTTATTTTTTTGCCTGCCATTATTTTATTTAAATTATATTTTATTGATTATGTATCACAGTTGTTCCAATTTTTCTACCTTTATCCCCCTCTACCCAGAACTCCCCATATCTTCAAGGCAATCTCTCACCATTGTTCATCTCCATGGGTCAGGCATATACATTCTTCGGCTCCACCGCTTCCTATGCTGTGCTTTATTTACATCCCCATGGTTATTCAGTAACTTCCCATTTGTACTTCTTAATCCCCTCACCTCTTCACCAGTTCCCCACACCTGCTCCCACCAAGCAGCCATCAACATACTCTCTGCTGTTCATGGTTCTCTCTCTATTCCTCTTGTGTGCTTAGTTTGTTTTTCAGATTCAATGGTTAATGATTTGTATTTTTGCCTTTTTATTGTTCATAGTTCTGATCTTTTTCTTAAGCCACATTAACATTTCATATAGTAATGGTTTTATGATGATGAACTCCATTAGCTTTTTCTTATCTGGGAAGCTCTTTATCTGCCCTTCCATTATACATGATAGCTTTGCTGGGTAGAGCAATCTTGGCTGTAGGTCTCTGCTTTTCATGGCTTTGAATATTTCTTGCCAATCCCTTCTAACCTGCAAAGTTTCTTTGGGGAAACCAGCTGACAGTTTTATGGGAACTCCTTATAGGTAAGTAACTTCTTTTCTCTTGCTTTTAAGATTCTCTCTGTAACTTGAATATTTGGTATTTTAGTTCTGATGGATGGGTTTTGGAGTAGGCCTCTTTGCATCCATCTTGTCTGGGACTCTCTGTGCTTCTTGGACTTGCCTGTCTAGTTCCTTCACCAAATTAGGGAAATTTTCTTTCATTATTTTTTCAAAAAGATTTCCAAATTCTTTACCTTTCTCTTCTCTTTCTGACACCCCTATGATGTGAATGTTGGACCTTTTGAAGTTGTCCCACTACTTACACTACCCCTGTTTTTTCCTTCGCGTGTGTATGTGTGTGTGTGTGTTTTAATTCTTTTTTATTCTTGTTCTGACTGGTTGTTTTTCCCTTCATTATGTTCCAGATCATTGATTTGATTCTCAGTTTCAACCACTCTAGTTTCCCTGTTTACTATTCTTTATTTCGATTAGTGCATCCTGCATTTCTGATTTGATTTTTTATGCTATTGATGTCCTCACTAAGCTCCTTGAACATCCTTAAAAACAGTGTATTGAACTCGGCATCTGAGAAATTGTTTATCTCCATTTTGTTTCATTCTTTTTTTAATTTAATTTTATTGCTGTTTTATTATATCCATACACTTTTCCCTTCCTCTGCCCACTTGCCCGCCCGCCCACTCCCCTCAAAGTCAATCTCACTTGTTCTCCATGTGCATGGTCCTTCCACAGTCTTTCCATACTAGTTTCTTGACTACACTCTCCCCTTCCTTGCCTCCTCCTCACCCCTTCCACCTCCCTTCTCCCCTCCAGCCACTGGGGATCTATTCCTTGTATTCATGTACCTGGTTCTCTTTTGCTTATTTGTACATTTTGCTCGTTATTGCCCTGAAATGGGTGAGATCATATGGTATTAATCTTTCACTGACTGGCTTATTTCACTAAGCATAACACTTTCCAGTTCCATCCATGTTGTTGTAAAGATTAGGAGTTCCTTCTTTCTTTCTGCTGTGTAGTATTCTGTTGTGTAAATGTACCAAAGTTTTTTGACCCAATCATCTATGGATGGACACTTAGGCTAGTTCCAGAACTTGACTATTGTAAATAGTGCTGCTATGAACATAGGGATACATAGGTTCTGCTGAACTGGTGTTTCAGGGTCCTTCGGGTATAGTGCTAGTAGTGGAATTGCTGGATCAAAAGGCAGTTCCATTTTTAGTTTTTAAGAAAACTCCATACTGCTTTCCATAGTTGCTGAACCAGCCTGCATTCCCACCAATAGTGCACCAGGGTTCCCTTTCCCCACATCCTCCCTAGCACTTGTTTGTTGATTTGTTGATGATGGCCATTCTGACAGGTGTGAGGTGGTAACTTATTGTGGTTTTAATTTGCATCTCTCCAGAGGCTAGTGATGTTGAGCATTCTTTCATATGCCTTTGGGCTCTTTGTATATCTCCCTCAGAGAGTTGGCTGTTCAGGTCCTTTGCCCATTTTTTAATTTGTCTGTCTGTCTCCCTGGTGTTAAGTTGCATACGTTCTTTATATATTTTGGGTATCAAACCCTTGTTTGAGGTGTCATTGGCAAATAAGTTTTCCCATACAGTTGGTTCTCTTTGAAAGAAGATAAACAGAAATTTTCAATTTGATATAGTCCCATTTGTTGATTTGTTCTTTTATTTCTTTTGACCTTAGAGAAGTATCAGTAAACATATTTGTGTGTAGGATATTTAAAATTGTAATGCCTATATTTCCCTTCAGGACCTTTATGGTGGCACTGCTTATGTTTAAGTCCTTTATCCATCTTGAGTTTCTTCTGTTGTATGGTGTAAGTTGGTGGTCTAGTTTTATCTTTTTGCAAGATGCTGTTTAGTTCTCCCAACACCACTTGTTGAATAAGCCATTTCACTCCATTTTATGTTCCTTCCCCCTTTGTAAATATTAGCTGACCATAGAATCTTGGGTTTATTTCTGTGCTCTCTATTCCATTCCATTAATCTTTATGTCCATTCTGATGCCAGTACCAGACTATATTGATAATAGTAGCCTTGTAGTATAGTTTGATGTTTGGTACTGTGATTCCTCCTACCTTGTTTTTCTTTCTCAAGATGGCTATGGCTATTTGTGGGCATTTTTGGCTCCATATAAGTTTTTGAAGTATTTTTTCTATTTCTATCCCATTTCTATTTTCTATCCCATTTTAATTGGGATTGCATTGAATCTACAGCTTGCTTTGGGTGGTATGCACATTTTAATGATGTTAATTCTTCCCATCCAAGAACATGGTATATGCTTCCATTTATTTGTATCCATTTAATTATATTCCATTTAATTGTAAATGTTCCTTCATTTCTTTCTTCAATGTTCTATAGTTTTCTGAGTACAGATATTTTACCTCCTTGGTTAAGTTTCTTCCTAAGTACTTTATTTTTCTTGTTGCTATGGTAAATGGGATTTGTTTTCTAGCTTCTTGTTTCATTATTGGTATATAAAACTTGTTTTGATTTCTGGATATTGACTATTTATCCATGTATTTTGCTAAATTTTCTTATTAGGTCAAGTAAGTTTTTGGTGGAGTCTTTCAGGTTTTATATGTACACTATCATGTCATCTGCAAATAATGACAGTTTGACTTCCTACTTTCCAATTTGGATACCTCAGATTCCTTTTTCTTCAATGACAGCTATGGTTAAAACATCCAAAAGGATGTTGAATATAAGTGGAAAAAATAGACAGTCTTTTCTTGTTCCTGATCTTAGGGGGAAAGCTTTTAGTTTTTCCCATTGAGTATGATGTTGGCTTCAGGTTTCTCATATATGGCCTTTATGATGTTGAGGTATGCTCCCTCTATTCCCATTTTGCTGAATGCTTTTATTGTAAATGGTTGTTGCACTTTATCAAATACTTTTTCAGCATCTATGATATGATCATATGGTTTTTGTCTTTCTATTTGTTGATGTGGTGTTATTACATTTATTGATTTGCAAATATTGTATCATCCTTGCACCACTGGGATGAAACCCATTTGATCATGGTGTATGATATTTTGAATGTATTGCTGGATTCAAATGGTCAATATTTTGTTGAGAATCATAGTATCTATGTTCATCAGAGATATTGGCCTATAGTTTTCTTTCTTAATTGTATCTTGACCTGGTTTTGGGATTAGAATGGTATTGGCCTCATAGAAAGAGTTCGGGAGTCATCCCTCTCATTGGATTTTTTGGAATAGGTTGAGAAGGATAGAGGTTAGTTCTTCTCTCAGTGTTTGGTAGAATTCACCTATGTAGCCATCTGGTCCAGGGCTCTTGTGCTTTAGGAGATTTTTTATTACTTCTTCAAATTCACTAGTTGTTATTGGCCTATTCAGGATTTCTGTTTCTTCTAGATTCAGTTTTGGTCGATTATATATTTCCAGAAGTGTGTCCACTTCAACCAGGTTGCCATATTTCTTGTCATAAAGTTCATTATAGTAATTTCTTACAATCCTTTGTATTTCTGAAGTATCAGTTGTGATTTCACTTGTCATTCCTGATTCTGTTTATTTGTGCCCTCTCTCTCTTTTTCTTGATGAATCTGGATAAAGGCTTGTCAATTTTCTTATGTTTTCAAAGAACCAGCTCCTGGAGTTGTTGATTCTTCGAATTGTAGTTTTAGTCTCTAAGTTATTTAATTCTGTTCCAATCTTGATGATTTCCTTCCTTCTACTTGCTCTGGGCTTTGTTATTGTTCATCCAGTTCTTGCAGCTTTATGGTCAGGTTGTTTGTATAAGCTTCTTCTATCCTTTTTAGATAGGCTTGTATTGCTATGAATTTCCCTCTGCAGCCTGCCTTGGCTGTGTCCCCTAGGCTTTGGGCTATTGCGTGTTCATTGTCATTTGTTTTCAGGAACTTTTTAATTTCATCTTTGATCTCATTGTTAACCCATTCATTACTTAAAAGCATGTTATTCAGTCTCCATGAGTTAGAGTGTTTTTGTTTTTTTCCCTTGTGATTGGTTTCTAGTTTCAATCCATTGTGATCTAAGAAGATGCTTGGTACAATTTCAATGTTCCTGTATTTGTGGAGGCTTGTCTTGTGACCTACTATGTGGTCTATCTTAGAGAATGTTCCATGTGCATTTGAAAAGAATGTGTATTTTGCTTCTTTGGGGTAAAAGACTCTGTATATATCAGTTAGGTCCATTTCCTCTATAGTGTTACTCAATGCTACAATATCCTTGGTGTATTTTTGTTTGGAAGATCTGTCCATTGTTGATAGTGGGGTATTAAAATCCCCTACTTTGAGTGTGGTGCTGTCTATATACTTCTTGAAGTCCCCCAAGATTTCCCTTATATATTTGGGGACTCCTATGTTGGGTGCATATAGGTTTACCAGAGTTATATTTTCTTGATGGATTTCTCCCTTTAGTATTATGAAATACACCAAGGATACTGTGGCATTGGATTCATCTGCTTTGATTCTGTATCTTTGTGGAGCACCCTTCTGTGTTAGGAGATTTGTGGAGTTCAGTGTTGGAGTCTCCTAGAGTTCCTCATCTTGTTGCTCTTGGGGTGGCCTTTATGTCATTTACTTGGGCTGTCTGGTTGTATTTTGCATTGGGTGTATGTGTTTCTCCTTTCCCTCCAGTTGGCTGATTGAGAGACACTCCTTCTATCCCATCTTATACACTGTGTTTGAGCTGCTCCTAAAACAGAACTACCAGTCCAGGCAAAATAAGCATACCTTCAGAGACATCTTTCTCGTTTAATCCTCCTTTCAGCTGCCTATGACCTTGGCTATATACCCATAACCTCCAAGGTAACCCCTACTTTTAATTATACCCTCAGCTGCAGGTGAGCCAGTCTTAATAGGGATGTAGATATAATGACTGTTACAAGAGGGGGAAAATGATTAAATTGACTAAAATATAGATAATTTTGAAGGCTGTAAAGGAGTATCAAAGATAGCCAGGATATGAGAAAGAAAGCCAATTTATCTCTTCTATAGAAATGAGGAGGTGGAAAATCAGAATGCCTCAAGTGAGAGTGAACAGTATAAGCCTATATGCATAGTTGCCACATCTACCTCCCTGTCCATTCTTATCAGCCTTGATTAGTCCAGGTCAAGCCAGGGCCCATGTGCTTTTAGCAGAAAAAAAGAATGTATAGTCCTTAGTAGTGCACCCACAAAAAAGGGGGGTGTTTAAGCAGCTGGGAAAGGAAGGAATACTTAGATTGAGTACTGGGAATGAATTGTAGCAGGAGAGTGAGTAGACTAGAATTTAAAACAAGAGTAAGAGAAGGGTCTTGGGGTAGTTAGGTGGATTGAGATAGGGGAGGAGTGAAAATGTGTGAGCTGGGATACACTATAATATAAACAGTATTTACTTAAAATGCACTATTTGTGAGGGTTGGAAGTAACTTTGAAAAGGATATTTTAGGGATTAATAGTTCATGTAGCTCTTGGTGTAACTCAGGTGCTTGAGATTATCAGTGATCAATTTCCTGAGTCTACCTCTTTTTCTTGGTCAGGTTTCTGCTGTCTACAGTCAGGCTGTGTGATCTTGGAGTAGCAGGACCTATGGCTGTCATAGTCAGGGCTGATTCTGAGTGCCAGCCCCCAGGTAGGCTGAGCCTCTAGTAACCTAGCTGGGCCTCTGCACTGTTGGTGTTTTAGGGCCCTTTCTTCTCTCACTGGCTCTGTATGAAGACCTGCAGGGTGCTTATGTGGTGTAGATGGCTTCTCCTCCCCCTCCAGCTCCTCAAGGAGCTTTCTGCCTGAGATGGGCACCTGGCTCCAGCCAGGGGTGTCCTGCAGCCTTGCCTGCTCCTGTGATGGCTGGCCCTCCCCTCACAGCTCCTGGAGGAGGTAGCCCCTGTCTGCAAGGAGTGCCTGGCTCCCTGGAGGCCCTGCAGGTTGCCACCCAGTGAAGGCTAACCCTCCATACAATCCAGTTCTCCAAGGAGATTTCCACTGCTGCCTCTGCAATGCCTGGGTCCCCAGTGGCTCCACAGCGTATTTTGCTGGGGAAGGCCAGCCCTACATGCAGGCTGGCTCTCTGAGGTTTTTACCCCCATCTCTGTGATGGGTGCCTGGCTCCCTAGAGGGTCCACAGAGCAGTCCACTGGTGAAGGCTACCCCTCCCCATCCAGCTCTTTGAGGAGTCCTTTGTCACCTGCAATGGGCATGCCAGTTGTACCAGCAGCAAGTTCCTGGCATGCAGTTTTGAGTTTTCATGGGAGCCTGCATGCAGATTTGGGTGCGCAGGGCTGGGCCTCCCTTCTTGCTGGGGCCCTGAGCTGCCGTCTCCCTGGGTGGTGCAGCAACAGAATTTTCAGCCCTCTTGCAGCCCTGGCCTGTGCACTTCCTTGCGTCCCTCCTCCTCCACCTCTGGCCCCAGGATGCACTTCCTCTCTCAGTCCCCAGAGTGCTGCTCTCACACAGTCCCTCTCCTACAGGAGTTCAATTCCTCATTCCCTCCAAAGTCTGCACTCACTGCCCACACTTCACTGCTCAGATTTGTAGTCACCGGGGAGTCTTAAGCTGTCTTCAGTTAGAGCTGCCCTTCTGGGCAGAGCTGCCACTACCTAGAGTGGACCTCTGCCCGCCAGCAGGCTGGTTCTGAACTGTCTCACCTGCTCTCCTGTAGGTCTCTGCAGCCTCTGGGTTGTGCACCCCTAAGTCCAGATGCTTACCACTCTAATTCATAGTTACCTGCAGATGTCTCTTGCTCCCTACCCTATCCTCAAGCTGCTCTGGCACTTGAGAACACCATCAGCACTACTCTCTACTCTGTTGTCATCTTTCTCTGTTTCATTCTTTTTCTGCAGTTTTTTTTAATTTAATTTTGTTGTTGTATTACATCCATCCCCTTTTCACTCCCCTCTGTGCCTCTCCCCACCCACCCATTCCCCCCCAAAGTCAATCCCACCTGTTGTCCACGTCCATGGTTCCTTTACACTAGGTTCTTGTCTAAACTGCTCCCCTTCCTTGCCTCTTCCTCCCCCCTCCCCCCAACCACCTTCCCCTTGACCACTGAAGGCCTGTTCACTGTATTCATATATTTGGTTCTGTTTTGCTTGTTGTTAGTTTTGTTCATTATTGTCCTGTAATGGGTGAGATCATATGGTATTTGTCCTTCTCTGACTGGCTTATTTCACTAAGCATAATACTCTCCAGCTCCATCCATGTTGTTGCAAAGGGTAGGAGTTCCTTCTTTCTTTCTGCTGTGTAGTATTCCATTGTATAAATGTACCAAAGTTTTTTGATCCAATCATCCACTGATGGGCACTTAGGCTGTTTCCAGCACTTGGCTATTATAAATAGTGCTGCTTTGAACATAGGTGTACATAGGTTCTTTTCTGCAGTTTTGACCAGTTTTTTCATTTGGGCCATGTTTCTTTGTCTCCTCATTTTGGCAGCCTCTCTGTTTGTTTCTATCTATTAGGTAGAGGTACTTTGCCTCTGTGTTGGTAGCATGGCCTAATGTAGTAGGTCTCCTGTTAGGTCCAGCAACACAGCCTCCCCTATCACCCAAACTGGGTACTCAAGGTACTTTCTTCTTATGGGCTGAGTATACCCTTATCTTGTAATTGAGATTTGGTTGTTATTGGCAGATCAATGAGAGGGATTTACCCAAGCCAGTCAGCTGCAAAGATTGGTTATGACCACTTACCAAGAACTTCCTCCCTCCATGGAGGATCAGCTGTGCAGGGGCAGGCTGGCAGTGCTCCAACATGGTCTGTAACTGTCCATTGGGTATGGAGGCTCTGGGGTTTCCTAGGTGTGCAGGCCAAGATCAATACCCACCTGTGTTTTTCCCAGGGCCACCTGCATGAGCTATAAAGCAATCTTGAGATGGATACTACTTATGCTGGGTTTAGGATTCCCAGATGAAGTCAACCTAGCCTGAATCTAGGCTTGTTGCTGCCAGTACCAGGCCTGGGGCTCACTGAGACCTGCTGTTGCTTGTTTGATAGAACTTAGGAAGTTGTGAGGTAGAAGTCAAGACCAGCCATTCATATGGAAAAGCAGCCTGGTTGGCCCTGTAAGTTGGGTGGGGCAGTCTCTAGGGATCTCCAAGGCAGGTCAAACAGTGTTAGCCAGGTTGATGGAGTCTCAGATATTGCACCAGCTTGCTGGCTCTGTCTGGGGTTGGCTTAGAAAAAGTACAGTGGTCTCTGCTCACCTTGATGCCAGCCACTTCAGTTTCTCCCTATATGCCACAGTGCTTTCAAGCTGCTACCCCAGTGCTGGAGCTCAGAGAAAGGGAATTGAGTAGGTGAGTTCATGTGCTGGTTCTTTAAGAGGAACTGCTTGGAGTTTCAGAATTTCTTCCACCTACTCAATCCCACTGGTCTTTGCAGCCACATGCTGTGGGGATTTATCATCCTGTTACCAGAACCCTGGGCTGGAAGTCTGGTGTGGGACTGGGACTCCTCACTTGCAACATATCCCTCCTGAATTTTTATCCTCCACATGCGGGTGAAAGACCAGCCCATTCATCATCTGCACTCCTCCTACCAGTCTGGATGGATATGCTTTCTTTAATTTTATAGTTGTCAGACTTCCATTCAATTTGATTTCTGATGGTTCTGAGTGATAGTTGTTCTATATTTTAGTTGTGATTTTGATGTGGTCGTATAAAGAGGCAAGCTGTGTCTGCCTACATCACCATCTTGACTAGAAGTCCCAGTCACTTTATAATGAGGAAAGGCAGATGAACAGTGTAGAGCCCAGATAGGAATTTCAGGCTCATGTCCAGTTCCAACCTCATGCCCAGGATTATTTATGTGATCTCATCAAGCTACACTCCCACATCTGAAAAATGACCAACACTGTCCAACATGATAGTTTCATATTCTTTTACTTAAAGAGAGTTCCCTAACTGTATGAGCTTCAGCTGCCAGGAAATCTGGATTTTTCTCTGTACCCCATAATATTAACTACTGTTATTTCATAACTCATAGATGGAATCTTGACATTCTAGATGAAGTCACAGGAGAAATAGGGTAGGGAGGACCCCAGAGTCCCCATCCTTAACATCCATGCATTATTGTCTCTCCAAACCAAAAAATTAGCAGGTAGTGACAGCAATAATAAATTATTGTAGAACTGAGCAGATTCTCACCAGAATTTCTAAAGAACTCAGTCTGTCAATGCTCAGATGCACTTAAAAGAAGAAACATTCTAGAACATTAGGTGCCAGTTTCCTCTGAATCAAAACAAAATTTGCCATGTGCCCAAGCCCTCCAGGCTGCACAGATCTTTCTATATACCAACAACCAGAGCACAATCTCCCAAACTGGTGTTGTAAATTCTGTTCCAAACAGAAGATAAACCAGCCATTTGACTGAAATTAGAGCCAAATGCCCACAGGATATGGCTGTATTCACAGTAATTGTAATTATTTAATGGAAGGTAGCTTTTTTTTTTTTTTTTTTAAGTTCCAGACTTAATTCTTTACATACAGTACTCCATAGTAAAACTGGGAGCTAAGTACTAGCACAACTCCTTTTTATAAGTCAGAAAACTGAGAGCCTCTGAAATACACTAAAGACCTTCACACAGTTCACACAGCAACCAAGTGGCAGAGCTGGGATGTGAGTTTGTACTCTGAGCCTCACACTGTTCTGCCTCTCAAAATGGGACAGAATGAAAGGCTGTGGAGCTGAAGGTGACCATCAGCATTCACACAACTCAGGCTCCTCTTGTTGAAACTTTATATAAAATGGCACATGGTGGTAGAAGCAGAGTCATAGTAGGAAGAATGGACACTGCACCCTCTGCCTCTCAGCCTCTGTACTTCTTCCATCATCTCTATCCTCATCATTCAGTAGAAGTCTTCCTCACCACATTACTATGCCTTACAGAACCACCAGTGGTGGGCACTACCTCATAACATTGTTGGGAAGGCCAGTGCTCAATCTCCTGACTCAAACTGACCAAAAGAATATTTGCTGAGCCCAACACTTTGCAAAGAAAGGTGAGCTAAGGGTAAGAATAGTTGTTTATGTAGATTTCTGCTTTAGAACAACTATAGTTAGAGGGGGTAGACACTGGTAAAATCAAAACAAAAACAAAATGCCCTTTATTTGAGATCATAGCAATTGCTTAATTATACACTGTATCATGTTATGATGTTGCTGGGGTTTCCAATAACTCATTGAGCCTCCAGCTCTGTTTTTCTGGGCCTGGCCCTCGGAACCTGGCCACCAGCTGAATGGTGCCAGGTCCTCTGGCCTGCACAATGAGGTAACCCAGCAAACAGAGGCTGTAAGAAGCCCAGTGCCCCAAGTTAATGGAAGAATTAAGAAACCTTTAGTTGGTAATAACAACTCTCCCTGTCTGAAAAACATCAATTTCTTTTACTTTCTAAATAAAAATGCTTTCTGCTGCATTACTTGGTCACTCAATAAGGAAGGGGAACTGTTTCTATTCTTTACCATTTGTATTTATTTAGTGTACAGAGGTAAAGTCCATGCCTATGAAAAATCCTGTGCATAAACTGGAAATTCTGGCTTCTTCAGGGTTCTGTTAATTTCATTTCTTTTGAGATATGGAGATTTTACTTTTCACTGACTGTCATGAGAATGATTATTACAAATGGGTTTGTTTGTTTGGAGGTTTTCTTGGTGTATTTTTCCATTTTTGTCTTTTTTTAAAAGATTTTATTCATTATTTTTAGAGAGAAGGGGAGAGAGGGAGTATGAAAGGAAGAGAAACATCAATGTATGGTTGCCTTTCACCTGCCTTCAGCTGGGGACCTATCTGAAGATGTGGATTGTAACATGGTTATGTGCCCTGATTAGGAATCAAATCAGTGACCCTTGGGCTTGCAGGCTGACACCAATACACTGAGCACCAATACACCTAGCCAGGATGCTTTTTCTTGTCTTTAAAAGAATTACAAAGTTGTGTGAGAGCAGAATACTTAAGGTATGGTTTTATTTATTTATTTTTTTTGTTTCCTTTCTTTTTTTTTGAAAAAAGTGCTAAAGGAAAGCTGAACATAATAACTTTAAATAAGGGTGTATTCATGGGGATAGGTGATTAGGGGCAATGTTGTCAGATATGCCAATGAGAATTAAAAATAAATAAAAAAGAAATATTACTTCAATAACTTTATCTGTAAAGTTGGTCCTACACTATTTAATCCACATTCTATAAAATAGAGTAAAAATCCTCCATATTTGTTTGTATCCATGAATAAAAAATAAAACATTTTGAAAACAATAGAAAAAACTAAAGCATCATGAAATGATGTATTTAAAATACATTAAAAATTAATTTACTAGCTGAATAAGTAGCTGAGATTTTTAAGTGAGAATACATAGTTTAGACAAAAACAAAAAACAAAAAACATTGGAAAACCTAAATTTGTATGCTACAAAGAATAAAATTTCTCCAACTGAAAAGACAGGGTTCTGAGACAAAGGCCACAGATGCCTGGGGGAGGTGCATCACAAAGGCCGCAAAAGGACTCCTTGGAGAGCTGGTTGGCTTGGAGGTTTGGCTCTTGCAAAGGGGAGCTGGGCAGTGTTGGTGGACCTCGGGCACTGTTGACTGACGGGGGCTGCCTCCTCCGGGAGCTGCGGGGGCAGAGCCAGTCATCACAGGAACTAGCGAGGTTGCAGGCTGCCCTGCAGGGGTGCCAGGTGCTCATCTCAGGCAGGAACTGCCACCAGGAAAGGGAGGGGGCACCCTGCGGGCTCCAGAATACTGGCTGCCCTAAAACCCAGCCAGGCTGCGGAAGGCCCAGCCTACCTGGGGGCAGACACTCAGAATCAGCCCTGACCGTGAAAATCAGAGGCCCTGTCACGCGCCAAGACCGGCTAGAATATAGACTGCAAAGTCCTGACCAAGAAAAAGAGGCAGCCTCAGGAAATGGATTGCTGCTAATCTCAAGCACCTGAGTTATACCGAGAGCTATATGAACTATTAATCCCCAACATACCCTTTTCAAAAGTTACTTCTCACATACTCTCAATCCCCCCCAATCCACCTAAATACCCAAGACCCTCCCCCTGCTCTTGAATTAAAGTCTACTCACTCTGTGGCTACTTCGCATTCCCAGTCCTCAATCTAAGCATTCCTCCCTTCCCCAGCCACCTAATCCTTTCTTTATTCTTTTCTTCCTTCCTTTTTCTTTTTCTTTTTTTTCCCTCCTTTTATTGCTTGTTTTTTTGTTTGTTTGTTTTTTCTTTTATTCCTGTTAAAGCCCACAGGTCCTGACTCCACCTGGACCAGTCAGAGATCATAAAGGATGAACAGACACCTAAACCCTTTCTTTATTAATATTGATTTTTCTTTCTCTTGTGACTTTTTTCCCTTTTCATTTTTTTCTCTCTGATATAAGCCCAGAGGTGCCGGCTCCACCGGGATTAATCAGGGATCATAAAGGGTGAACAGCCACCTAAAACCTTTTTGCTTATCATATGTGTATATATATATTTTTTGTTTGTTTGTTTGTTAGTTTTTTATTTTTTTCCTACTAAAAGCCCTAATGTCCTGGCTCCATCTGGACCAATCAGGGATTATTAAGGGTGAACAGCCATCTAAACACTTTCTTCTTATTATTATTATCATTTTTCTTGCTTTTTTCCTTTCTTTTCTTTCTATTCCTTTTTTTTTTTCTGCTAAAAGCCCACAAGTCCAGAATACAACCAGACAGCCCAAATAAAGGATACACCATGAACAACAAGTGGAGAAAATCTGGGAGACTGCAACATTGAACTCCACAAATCTATCACAGAAGGGTGCTCAACTAAGGAAAGGAAGTAAAGCAAGTTAACACAAGGAAAAAATAAAAAAATAAAAAGCAAGCAAGAACAGACACCCAAAACGGGGAAAAAAAGAATCAGTCCATCACCAAAAGGAAAGGAAGAATCCCCAGAAAGAACATAAAATGAAACAGCGGCACCTGAAATATCAGATAAGGAATTCAAAAGAATGATGATAGAGAAGTTCAGTGAGCTCAGCCACATCAAAGAAAACTATAAACAACTCCAAGAGAACTACAAAGAAGTCCAGGGAAGTTATAAGGAACTTACTGAGAGCTACAACAGCATGAAGAAGGACATAGAAACTATCATTAAGTGCCAGGAGGAAATGAAGAATACAATTTCTGAATTGAAGAATACAGTAGAAGGAATCAACAGTAGGCTAGAGGAAGGAGAGGACAGGATCAGCGAGTTGGAGGATAATGCAGACAAATACTCAAAGACAGTACAACAGAATAAAAAGAGGCTGAACAAGACTGAAGAGGGTTTAAAAGAGATGCAGGACAACATGAAACATAACAACATCCATATCATAGGGATATCAGAAGGAAAAGAGAAACAAGGAATGGAAAACCTATTCAAAAAAGTCATGATAGAAAATTTCCCTAACATGATGAGTGAAAACAGTAATCAGGAAGCACAGAGGGTTCCAATGAAGATCAACCCAAACACACCAACACGAAGGCACATTATTATTAAAATGGCTAATTTCAAAGACAAAGAGAGAATCCTAAAAGCATCAAGAGAGAAAAGACAAATAACATACAAAGGGGCTCCAATAAGGCTATCAAATGATTATTCAACAGAAACAATTCAAGCCAGAAGGGAATGACAAAAAGTATTTCAAGTAATGGTAAACAAAGGCCTGCAACCAACAATACTCTACCCAGCAAGGCTCTCACTCAAGATAGAAGGAGAAATAAGGAGCTTCCCAGACAAAAAAAAAGACTAAAAGAATACATCTCTACCAAACCAGCACTGCAAGAAATGCTAAAGGGTCTGATATAAAAATAAGTAAACAAATAAAATGAAGAAACAGAGAAAGCCAAAGAGGAATACAGACACAAAGGGAGAAAATGGCAATGAATAAGTATCAATCAATAATAACCTCAAATGTAAATCGATTAAATGCACCAATCAAAAGACATAGGGTAGCTGAATGGATAAGACAACATGACCCACATATATGCTATCTTCAAGAGACCCACCTCAGAACAAAAGATTGACACAGATTGAGAGTGAAGGGATGGAAAAATATATATCAAGCAAATGAACATGAAAAAAGCTGGAGTAGCAATACTGATTTCAGATAAAATAGATTTTACAATGAAGGCCATAAAAAGGGACAAAGATGAACATTTCATAATACTTAAGGGAACAATCCATCAAGAAGAAATAACTCTGATAAACATACACGCATCCAACATAGGAGCTCCGAAATATATTAGGAAAATCTTGGAAGACTTTAAGAAAGACATAGAAAGCAACACACTAATAGTAGGGGATTTTAATACCCCACTATCAACAATGTACAGATCTTCCAAACAAAAAATCCCCAGAGATGTTGTGGCATTGAACAATACTAGAGGAAATGGACCTAACTGATGTATACAGAGTCTTTTACCCCAAAGAAGCAAAATACACATTCTTCTCAAATGCACATGGATCATTCTCTAAGATAGACTACATGGTATGTCACAAGGCAAGCCTCCACAAATACAGGAAAATTGAAATCATTCCAAGTATCTTCTCAGATCACAATGGCATGAAATTAGAAACCAATCTCAAGGGAAAAAAGCAAAAATTCTCTAACTCATGGAGATTGAATAACATGCTTTTAAGCAATGAAGGGGTTAACAATGAGATCAAAGGTGAAATCAAAAAGTTCCTGGAAACAAATGACAATGAACACACAACAGCCCAAAACCTATGGGATACAGCAAAGGCAGTTCTCAGGGGGAAATTGATAGCAATACAGGCCTTCCAAAAAAGGTTACAAGAAGTGTATAAAAATGACCTAACCACAAAGCTGCAAGAACTAGAGGAGCAACAACAAACAAAGCCCAGAGCAAGTAGAAGGAAGGAAATCATCAAGATCAGAGCAGAACTAAATAACTCAGAGATTCAAACCACAATTCGAAGAATCAACAGGTCCAGAGCTGGTTCTTTGAAAAAATTGACAAGCCTTTATCCAGACTCACCAAGAAAAGGAGAGGAGCCAAATAAACAAAATCAGAACTGAAAGAGGAGATATCACAACTGATACCTCAGAAATACAAAAGATTGTAAGAAATTACTACAACTATATGACAAAAAAATATGACAACCTGGATGAATTGGACACATTTCTGAAATGTATAATCTACCAAAACTGAACCCAGAAGAAGCAGAAAGCCTGAATAGGCCAATAACAACTAGTGAAATTAAAGATGTAATCCAAAATCTCCCAAAGCACAAAAGCCCTGGACCAGATGGATACACAGGTGAATTTTACAAAACGTTTAAAGAAGAAATAACTCCTATCCTCCTCAAACTATACCAAACTCTTGACTCCCAAACTCTTTTTATGAGACCAATATTATTCTAATCCCAAAACCAGGGCAAGCCACAACTAAGAAAGAAAGCTACAGGCCAATACCTCTAATGAACATAGATGCTAAAATTTTCAACAAAATATTGGCCAATCAGATTCAGCAGTATATTACAAAGATCATACACCATGATCAAGTGGGCTTCATCCCAGGGATGCAAGGATGGTACAACATTCGTAAATCAATCAATGTAATACACCACATCAACAAACTGAAAGATAAAAACCATATGATCTTATCAATAGATGCTGAAAAAGCATTTGATACAGTAAGGCAACCATTTATGATAAAAACCCTCAGCAAAATGGGAATAGAGGGAGCATACCTCAACATCATGAAGGCAATCTATGAGAAACCTGAAGCCAACATCATACTTAATGAACAAAAACTGAAAGCTTTCCCCCTAAGATTAGGAACAAGACAAGGCTGTCCACTTTCTCCACCTCTATTCAACATTGTCTTGGAAGTTCTAGCTATAGCCATCAGAGAAGAAAAAGGAATCAAAGATATCCAAATTGGAAAGGAGGAAGTCAAACTGTCATTATTTGCAGATGATATGATAGTGTACATACAAAACCCAATGGGCTCCACCAAAAACTTACACAACCTAATAAGCAAATTTAGCAAAACTGCTGGCTATAAGTCAATATCCAGAAATCAAAAGCATGTTTGTATACCAATAATGAAACAACAGAAATAGAAGCAAAAAAAAAACAAATCTCATTTACCATAGCAACAAGAAAAATAAAGTACCTAGGAATCAACTTAACTAAGGAGGTAAAAGACCTGTACTCAGAAAACTACAGAACAATGAAGAAAGAAATCAAGGAAGATACAAATAAATGGAAGCATATACCATGCTCATGGATGGGAAGAATTAACATCATTAAAATGTCCATACTACCCAAAGCAATTTACATATTCAATGCAATCCCAATTAAAATACCAATGGCAGACTTCACAGAAATAGAAAAAATACTTCAAAAATTTATATGGAGCCAAAAATGTCCATGAATAGCCACCGCAATCTTGAGAAAGAAGAACAAGGTAGGAGGAATCACAGTACTGAACATCAAACTATACTACAAGGCTACTGTCATCAAAAACAGTCTGGTACTAGCATAAGAATAGACATATAGATTAATGGAACAGAATAGAGAGCCCAGAAATAAACCCAGGACTCTTTGGTCAACTAATATTTGACAAAGGGAGAAGGAACATCAAATGGAGTAAAAACAGTCTCTTCAACAAATAGTGTTGGGAGAACTGGACAGCAACATGCAAAAAGATAAAACTAGACCACCAACTTACACCATACACCAAAATAAACTCAAGATGGATAAAGGATTTAAATATAAGCAGTGCCACCATAAAGGTCCTGGAGGAAAATACAGGCAGTAAACTTTTGGATATCCTACGCAGAAATATGTTTACTGATACTTCACCAAGGGCAAAGGAAATAAAAGAACGAATCAATAAATGGGACTATATCAAATTGAAAAGTTTCTGTTCAGCTCAAGAAAATATCAGCAAAATTCAAAGGGAACCAACTGTATGGGAAAACATAATTGACAATGATACCTCAGACAAGGGTTTGATCTCCAAAATATATAAAGAACTAATGCAACTCAACACCAGGGAGACAGGCAGCCCACTTAAAAAATGGGGAAAGTGCCTGAACAGACAACTCACCGAGGAAGATATACAAAGGGTCCAGAGGCATATGAAAGAATGCTCAACATCACTAGTCGTCAGAGAGATGCAAATTAAAACCACAATAAGATACCACCTCACACCTGTCAGAATGGCAATCATCAACAAATCAACAAACAACAAGTGT
>PVIW01012747.1:0-30578 GCA_004026585.1 Noctilio leporinus
AGGAAGAAAAGGAAAAGAAAAATTAAAAAAAAAAAAAAAAAAAGAGGAAGGAAGAAAAGAATAAAGAAAGGGTTTAGAAAGGCTGGGGAAGGGAGGAATACTTAGATTGAGGACTGGGAATGTGTTATAGCCACAGAGTGAATAGACTTTAATTCGAGAGTAGGGGAGGGTCTTGGGTATTTAGGTGGATTGAGGTATGAGGGGGGATTAAGAATATGTGAGGAGTAACTTTTGCAAAGGACACGTTGGGGCTTAATAGTTCATATTGCTCTCGGTATAATTCAGGTGCTTCAGATTGGCAGCAATCCCTTTCCTGATGCTGCCTCTTTTTCTTGGTCAGGACTTTACAGTCTATAGTCTATATTCTAGCTGGTCTTGGCGTGTGGCAGGGCCTCTGATTGTCGCAGTAGGGCTGATTCTGAGTGTTCGCCCCCAGGTAGGCTGGGCCTTCTGCAGCCTGCCTGGTTTTAGGGCTGCAGGTGTTCTGGAGCCCGCAGGGAGCCCCCTCCCACTCCTGGCGGAGGTTCTGGCCCAGGACACGCTCCCAGCACTTCTGCAGGGCAGCCCGCAACTTCACTGGTCCCTGTGACGACTGGCCCCGCCCCCGCAGTTTCGGGAGGAGGCCGGGTCTGTCAGTCAACACTGTCCGGTGTCTGCCTACACTGTCCCACACTTCTGGGGGGAGCACCATGCCCCCAAGCCAACCAGCTCTCTGAGGAGTCCTTTAAGCGGCCTCTGTGATGAGCCCCTCCCAGGCGTGGGCGGTGCGGCCTTTGTCTCTGGCAATGGTGGGTCAGTTACCCCCGCCACTAGTTCCTGGCTCACCGGCTTGCTGTTTGGAGTTTCCCACGGAGCCTGGGGGCCTGTGTGGTTGCACAGGGCTAGCCTCCCCCCTCGCAGGGGCTTCTAGCTGCTGTTTCCCTGTTGGCCCAGCAGCTCTGTTTTCGGCCCTCTCGCCGCCCCACTGGTGCACTTCCCGCTCCCCTGCTCTGGCTTCCCGCAGGACTCTTCTCCTCTAACCTCGTGTGGAGCCTCCTCTCCCTGTTGCCGGGGTGAGTCTCCCACATAGTCCCTTCCCTGCAAGAGTTCAATTCCGCGTTCCCTACGGCGGCGTTTGCCCTTGCTGCCCACACTTCTCTGTTGAGACTTCCAGTCACCAGCGAGCCCAGAACTGGCCCCAGTCAAATGCGCCCCTTGGGCAGAGCCACCCCTGCCCAGAGCCGACCTCAGCCCGCTGGCCGGTCGGTCGGGAACGCCTCACCTACTGTCCTGCTGGCCTCCTCTGCCTCTGGGCTGTGCTCCCCTGTGTCCAGATGCTGCCCGTTCCAATCCCCAGGGTCCTGAAGACGTCTCATGCTCCTTATCCTGTCCTCTAGCTGCTTTGGTACTCAAGAACACCATCAGCACTGCTCTCTACTCTGTCGCCATCTTCCCTCTTGCACTAATTTTTGACTAGATTTATCTTTGTACGTGAGCTCTTCCCTAGTTTCCATGAACTCTGTTTAAGAAAAAAAAAAGCATGACTCTTAATAACTTTTTAATTTTAAATCCTCATGAAGAGTTCTGGCAAGCTGGCCAAGGAGTAAGTGGAGCTACACCAAACTTCTCCCAAGTCACAGCTGGAATTACTTTTTTGGAGAAAAAGTCAGCTGGAATTACCAATAGAACACCAGCTGGAAAGAGGTCCTATATATAACCATAGACAGAGCAGAAGAGGCGGCTTCATCACAATGTGACTGGTAGGAATTGCAGAAACATGAGAGGGCTGGCTGGACCAGAGGCAGCAGCTGAAGAGATGGAGCCAGGGACTCCACCTGAGAAGGGTGGGTTCTGGTTGCCCAGTGGGGTGTCCCAGCCTCCAGCAACATGACAGAGAATAGAGCAGCATCCAGCTGAGAAGGGCAGAAAGCCATGGAGTTTGCAGGCCTGAGAGAGTGCTGGAAGGAGAGAACTACTAGAATGACCACCATAAAAATACATCAGCACCCACCTACACTGGGCTCCAGTGGAGGGAGGACAGAGGGGACTGGAGATACAAAGGGAGAGTTTACAGTGGTGGCTTGGAGGAGAGGAGTGGGGAAGCAGCTGTGGGGATCCTGGTGCTGACTCATCACCCACACTTCGGGTGGACTGCTCTGAGCCAAGGGGCTTCCATATGAGGGCCCCGCCCACTGGAAGCAATCTGCCCTTCCCAGTAGTGCCTGAGCCTGTGCCTGATCACAATTCTTTGACTTACATCTAAATAAATCTCTCCCTTCCTGCCCTGTCTGAGCATAGATACAATAGTTGGCACTTTAAGAGGTATTTCTCACCCAGCTGTGCCTGGGCCTGGTAGCTGATTACAAACTCTCTGATTTACAGCTGGGTCATTCAGTCAGCTCCACCCTCCCCCCCAACAGTGGCAAGTGAGCCTGATGGTGGATCATGGATTCATTAGTTCACAACTGAGTTGGTTTGTCCTGCTTGCTGGCCTCTGGGCCTGGCAGCTGATCACAAACTCATTGGATTACAATTGAATCTTGCAGCCTAGCCCAGTGGCCCATTAGCCTGGCAGCTGATCACAGATTCATTGGACTACAATAGAATCTTTCAGTTTAGCCCAGTGCCACCTGAGGCTGGGGGCTAATTACAGATTCACTGGATTACAATTGTACCTTGCTGTCTAGCCCAGCAGCTCCTGAGCCTGGTGGCCAAACACATATTTATTGGACTACAATTGGATCTTGCTACCTAGCCCAGTGGTGCCTGAGCTTGGCAAGTGATTATAGATTCATTGATTTACATGTGAATCTGTCCTACCAGGTTGTACCTGAACTGGTGGCTGATCCACTGGATTACAATTGAACCTCTCTGTCTAGCCCAATAGGGCCTGAGTTGGGTAGCTGATTTATTGATTTAAAACTGAATAGTTGACTTTGGGGGGAATGGGTGGGTGGGGAGGGGGACAGAGGGGAGCAAAAAGGGGATGGATGTAACAAAACAACAATAAAATAAAAATAAAAATAAAATAAAATAAAATAAAATAACTGAATTGGTGTGTCACCCCAAGCTGCATCTGAGCCTGGTGGTTTGGTAGAGATGTATTCTTTCAGGCTTTTTTTTGTCTGGGAAGCTCCTTATTTCCCCTTCTATCTTGAATGAGAGCCTTGCTGGGTAGAGTATTCTTGGTTGCAGGCCTTTGTTTACCATGACTTGAAATACTTTTTGCCATTCCCTTCTGGCTTGAATTGTTTCTGTTGAATAATCATTTGATAGCCTTATTGGAGCCCCTTTGTATGTTATTTGTCTTTTCTCTCTTGATGCTTCTAGGATTCTCTCTTTGTCTTTGAGATTCGCCATTTTCATAATAATGTGCCTTGGTGTTGGTCTGTTTGGATTGATCTTCATTGGGACCCACTGTGCTTCCTGAACTGGATTAGTGTTTTCACTCATCATGTTAGGGAAATTTTCTATCATGACTTTTTTGAACAGGTTTTCCATTCCTTGTTTCTCTTCTCCTTCTAGTATCCCTATGATATGGATGTTGTTATGTTTCATGTTGTCCTGCAGCTCTCTTAACTCCTCTTCAGTCTTGTTTAGCCTTTTTTTATTCTCTTGTACTGTCTTGGAGTAATTGTCTACATTATCCTCCAACTCGCTGATCCGGTCCTCTGCTTCCTCTAGCCTACTGTTGATTCCTTCTACTGTATTCTTCAATTCAGAAATTGTATTCTTCACTTCCTCCTGGCACTTATTGATAGTTTCTATGTCCTTTATCATGCTGCTGTAGCTCTCAGTAAGTTCCTTGTAACTTCCCTGGAGTTCTTTGTAATTTTCCTGGAGTTCTTTGTAATTTCCCTGGAGTTCTTTGTAGTTCTCCTGGAGTTGTTTATAGTTTTCTTTGATGTGGCTGAGCTCACTGAGCTTCTCTAGTATCATTCTTCTGAATTCCTTATCTGATGTTTCAGGTGCTTCTGTTTCATTTTGTGGTCTTTCTGGGGATTCTTCCTTTCCTTTTGGCGATGGACTGATTCTTTTTTCCCCCATTTTGTGTGTCTGCTGTTGCTTGCTTTTTATTTTTTTGGTTTTTCCTTGGGTTAACCTGCTTTGCTTCCTTGCCTTAGTTGAGCACCCTTCTGTGATAGTAGATTTGTGGAGTTCAATGTTGCATTCTCCCAGATTTTCTCCACTTGTTGTTCTTGGTGTGTCCTTTATTTGGGCTGTCTGGTTGTATTCTGGACCTGTGGGCTGTTCTCTATAGGTCTCTACTGCCACTGGGCTGTGCTCCCCTGTGTCCAGATGCTGACCACTCCAGTTCTTCGGGACCTGAACACATCTCATGCTCCCTATCCTGTCCTCTAGCTGCTCTGGTACTCGAGAACACCATCAGCACTGCTCTCTACTCTGTCGCCATCTTCCACATTCTTTTCAAATCACATGAAACATTCTCTAAGATAGACCACATGGTAGGACACAAGAAAAGCCCTCACAATACAGGAAAATTGAAATCATACCAAACATATTCTCAGTTCACAATAGATTGAAACTAGAAACCAAACTCCAGGGAAAAAACCAAAAACACTACTCATGAGACTGAATAGCATGCTTATAAGTAATGAATGGGTTAACAATGAGATTAAATATGAAATCAAAAAGTTTCTGCAAACAAATGACAATGAATACACAACAGCCCAAAACCTATGGGACACAGCAAAGGCAGTCCTCAGAGAAAAATTCATAACAATACAGACCTACCTAAAAAGGATAGAAACAGCTTATACATACAACTTAACCATGAGGCTGCAAGAACTAGAGGACTAAAAAACAAAGCCCAGAGCAAGTAGAAGGAAGGAAATAATCAAGAGCAGAGAAAATTTAAATTACTTAGAGACTAAAACTACAATTTGAAGAATCAATAACTCCAGGAGCTGGTTCTTTGACAAAATAAATAAAATTGACAAGCCTTTAACCAGACTCATCAAGAAAAAGAGGGGACCCAAATAAAATCGAAACAGCAGAGGAGAAATCACAACTGACACCTCAGAATTACAAAGGATTGCAAGAAATTACTACAAACAACTATATGACAAGAAATATGACAAACTGGGTGAAATGGGCACATTTCTGGAAATGTATAATCTACCAAAAACTGAATCCAGAAGAAGCAGAAATCCTGAATAGACCAATAACAACTAGTGAAATTGAAGAAGTAATAAAAAATCTTCCATAGCACAAGAGTCCTGGATCTGTTGACACCACAGGTGAATTCTACCAAACATTTAGAGAAGAACTAACTCCTATCCTTCTCAACCTATTCCAAAGAAATCCAAGAAGAGGGAAGACTCCCAAGCTCTTTCTATGAGTCCAATATTATTCTAATCCCCAAACCAGGGCAAGACACAACTAGACAATATCTTTGATGAACATAGATGCTAAAATTCTCAACAAAGTATTGGCCAACTGGATCCAGCAATATGTTCAAAAGATCATACACCATGATCAAGTGGGTTTCATCCTAGGGATACAAGGATGGTACATCATTTGCAAATCAATAAATGTACTATACCACATGAACAAAATGAATGACAAAAACCATATGATCATATCAATAGATGCTGAAAAAGCATTTGATAAAGTACAGCAACCATTTATGATAAAAACACTCAGCAAAATGAAAATAGAGGGAGCATACCTCAACATCATAAAGGCCAACCTGCAGCCAACATCATACTCAATGGGCAAAGACAAAAAGCTTTCCCCCTAAGATCAGGAACAAGACAAGGATATCCACTCTCTGCACTTCTTTTCAATGTTGTGTTGGAAGTTCTATCCATAGCTATCAGAGAAGAAAAAGGAATCAAAGGTATCCAAATTGAAAAGGAGGAAGTAAAACTGTCATTATTTGCAGATGTCATGATAGTGTGCATACAAAGCCTGATAGACTTCACTAAAAACTTACTTGACTCAATAAGCAAATTTAGCAAAATACCTGGATATAAAGTCAATATTCAGAAATCAAAAGCATTTTTGTATACCAATAATGAATCATCAGAGGTAGAAGCTAGAAAACAAATCTCATTTATCATAGCAACAAGAAAAATAAAGTACTTAGGAATAATCTTAACCAAGGAGGTAAAAGACCTGTACTCAGAAAACCATAGAACACTGAAGAAAGAAATTAAAGAAGATACAAATAAATTAATGCATATACCATGTTCATGGATGAGAAGAATTAACACCATTAAAATGTCCATACTACCCAAAGCAATCCATAGATTAAGTGCAATCCCAATTAAAATACCAATGGCATACTTCACAGATCTAGAAAAAATACTTCAAAAATTTATATGGAGCCAAAAATGCCCACAAATAGCCACAGCAATCCTGAGAAAGAAAAGAAGGTAGGAGGAATCACAATACCAGACATCAAACTATACTATAAGTCTACTGTCATCAAAACAGTCTGGTACTGGCATAAGAATAGACATAAAGATCAATGAAACAGAATAGAGAGCCCAGAAATAAACCCAGGACTCTATGATCAATTAATATTTGACAAAGGGGGAAGGAACATAAAATGGAGTAAAAACAGTCTCTTCAACACATGATGTTGGGAGAACTGGACAGCAATATGCAAAAAATAAAACTAGACCACTAACTTACACCATACACCAGAATAAAGTAAAGATGGATAAAGGACTTAAACATAGGCTATGTCACCATAAAAGCCCTAGAGGAAAACATAAGAAGTAGAATTTCAGATATCCTATGTGGAAATATGTTTACTGATACTCCTCCAAGGGCAAAGGAAATAAAGGAGCAAGTAAACAAACATGACTATATCAAAGTGAAAATTTTCTGTTCTAAAGTAAACACCAGCAAAATTGAAAGGGAACCCACTGTATGGGAAAACATATTTGCCAATGATACCTCAGACATGAGTTTGATATCCAAAATATATAAAGAATTTATGTGACTCAACATCAGGGGGACAGCCCAATTAAAAATGGGCAAAGAACCTGAACAGACAACTCACTGTGGGAGACATACAAAGGGCCTAAAGGCATATGAAAGAATGTTCAATTTCACTAGCCATCAGAGAGATGCAAAATAAAACCACAGTAAGATAGCACCTCACACCTGACTGAATGGCCATTGTCAACAAGTTAATAAACAGCAAGTGTTGGTGAGGATGTGGGGAAAAGGGAACCCTGGTGCACTGTTGGTGAGAATGCAGGCTGGTGCAGCCACTATGGAAAACATTATGGAATTTTCTTTTTTTTAAAAAAGGTTTTACTTATTATTTTTAGAGAGAGAAAGGAAAGGAAAGAGGCAGAGAGGGAGACAGACATCAATATATGGTTGCCTTTCACTGGTCTCCAGCTACAGACCTGGCTTAAGACCTGGCTTGCAACCTGGTTATGTGCCCTGCCTAGGACTCAAACCAGCAACCTTTGGGTTCTCAGGCTGGTGCCTTATCTATTGCACCACCAGCCAGGGCTATTATTTTCTTAAAAACTAAACATGGATCCACTGATTCCAATACTAGGATTATACCCGAAGAATCCTGAAACACCAATTCATAAGATCCTATGTACCCCTATTTTTGTAGCAGTGCTATTTACAATAGCTAAGTGCTGGGAACAGCTTAAGTGCCCATTGGTGGAGGAATGGATCAAAAAACTTCGGTACCTTTACACAGGGAAATACTACACAGCAGAAATAAAGAAGAAACTTTCATCTTTTGTAACAACATAGATGGAACTAGAAAATATTATGCTTAGTGAAATAAGCCAGTCAGTTAAAGACAAATACCATATTATTTCACCCATTACAAGATAGTAATGAAAAAAACAAGCAAGCAAAACAGAACCAGATACATGAATACAAGGAACAGACCTCCAGTGGGAAGAGGGTAATGGGAGAGTGCAGGGGGAAGAAGGAGGCAAAGAAGGGAACTGGTTTAGTCAAGGAAACAGCTTTGGAGATTCATGGACAGAGACAACAGGTGGGCTTGACTTTGTTGTGAGGAATGGGTGGGTGGGGAAGGGAAGATAAAGGAGGGGAAGTGGGATGGATGTAACAATAAAATTAAATAAAGAAAAAAAATAAAATAAAGGATATGATGGGTACAAATGAATAGCCAGGTAAGGGATATATAGGATTAGGTCTGGGGTGGTCCCGAGAACAGGAGCTTTTATCCCTTGCAGGTATGTTGCTGTACCACAGGAGTTCCAAGTCAGGGAGCTGCATTCTTTTTCTTGATATTGTGAAAAAAAACACCCAGATGACCAGCAGAAATGGACACAACATTGATTATTCACGATACTTGGGAATGTAACAATGTTGGCAAATTAAGGCAAAAAACTGTGTCCAATCTCCAGTCTTTGTGCTACTTGTTACATTAAGGAGGGAAGATGCAACAGGAAGGGAGCTATGGTAGTGGTGAAAATGCTACAAGCTTGTGATAAACACCCGGAGCTTGATAAAGCTAGGACTCCTGATGCACAGTTTTCCTTGCTCCTTATGATGGCTGGCTAGGCAGCAACCTACTCTCCAAGGTTATGGAGGAACCATGTCTTGAGTTACCCTCCCAGTACTGTATGCATTCACCCACCTGGAGGCTCCCTGGATCCTATATACTTGGGATTTTATGGAGGTTTCATCATGTAGGCATGATTAATTATTAACTCTATTTCCAGCTCCTTTCCCCTATCCATTTATCTATACATCCATCCATTTATTTCTTTTTTATTTTTATTTTTTATTTATTATTTATTTATTTTTAAAAAACTTTATTGGTGTTGTATTACATCCATCCCATTTATTTATTTATTTATTCTACTATCAATTTGTGGCCCTCTTCCGTTTCACTCATAGAAATGCAGACAAATTTCCCAGGAGAAAGCCTCCTGGGTCTCCTCTGCTTACATATCTGTGCTCAAAATGGGGTGGCATTTCTGGGGCTGTAAACCACCCCCAGGATAATAATAGTCTTCCTCTGCACTGCCAAGCATGGACAGGCCTTATGGCAATTAGGTCAGTAGGTGCCAGAGGCAGTGTAGAAGATTATGCCCCAACCCAGATACTGACCCCTAACTGACCCTTTTGATGCTTCCTGAGGTTGTAATTAGCAGTCAAGGTCAGAGGTTGACCTGGTTTTTAGATCAAATCCTCAGAACTCAGGGCTCATCAGTATTTCTAAGGGTTCCTGTGACTATGCTATTCCCAGGTTACACTGTTGTGAGGGCAAGCAAAGTGGGCTTAAGACCCCCACCAGACCCTGTAAGGTCTGGGCTGGGGCAGTAGGAGGCAGCCCTGGAAACGTGCAGGGAGCAGATCATGTGGCATGAATGTCCCTGAGTTCAAGGCCTGTGTGACAAGGGGTTGAAAAATGTTCTGCCTGCTGTTTGGTGATGACAAGACAGGGAGTGAGGAGGAGGAGCTGGACAAGGTGCCAGTCAGCAGCTTAGTAGTTATAGAGGGCAGGGTATCATGAAGTTGTAGCTATGGAGGCAGCCCCACAGTAGCTGTCACCCAACACTTGTGTGCTGCTGGCCTCCAGGGCTGACACCTTAAAGAATGTTCCTGAAGGTGTCTCTGCTTCTGGGGCTCACTGTACTGGGGTCTCCTGTCTGCAGTTTTAGCTTTGTGGACATTAATAAGAGCACAAGTTCCTTTGCCATGTGTGTGGAGTTTGCCATATTTCAGTTCAACCAAGCCAATGTGGATGAGTACGCTTACAAGCTGCTGTGGGTGAGAAGAAGCCAGCGTAAGGTAAATGGTGCCTTCCCCCTCCTAAGGCTTCACATTGGCCCTGAAACCAGACCTGGGCAGGGTGGGGGTGGTGGCAAACACCTGATTTTCAAATAAAAAGAAATAACTTTTTTGTTGTTTTCAGTATTATATTTTAAAATACAAGGAAGGTATCATTACAAGTGCTTCAAGTTTCTATTTTGTTTCCTTAATGAGTGAAGCCCTTGAAAAACAGGGTAGAGGAGGAAAGAAGAAAGCAGAAAGGAAAGCACTAGTGTTAGATTCAGCTGCAGTACGAGGGAGAGAAAAGCAACTCTCAAGTGAGGTAGCTGAGAGAAGCAAGGACAGCAGAGGTTGGCAGGTGATGAGAAAGAGAAAGAGAAGTAGTAGCTGGAAACAAAAGACCAAGAAGGAAAGGCATCACAGAGGTGCCTGACTGTAGCCCTTGGTCAGGCTTCTGGAAGCTTTGCTGAGCTATTCAAGGGGCAGGATGCTGAGATGTTTCCTGCTTTAAATTATGTTTCCTCACAGCCACTGTGGGTCCAGGCCTGGGTGGGAGGTGACAGAGAAGACAGAGAAGTGTCCTCATGGCACTGTTACGATGGTGAGATGGTGGAAGGATGAGATAAGAGTTGTCAGCACAGCAACCCAGGGCCATGGGGAGGCAATGTATGTTGGGGGAGGGCCTATCTGTGATGGGCACTCTGTGATGGGACCTGATCACTTGATAGAGCTTTAGGGACAGGAAGGGCAAGCAACCACAAAGAGGACCCTGGATGAGGACAAGCCACAGGTGTTGTGAGGAATGGCCTAACAATTTCTGAACCTATATCGCAGAAAAAATTGTTTCAGGGGAAGGTGGGGCTGGGGCATTTTCAGAGCTACAGATGAGAAGTTAGAACATTATTCTCAGAGTAATGGGGACCCAAGGGAGGAAGTCACTCAGATGCTTTAGCAATATCTACAGTCCATAGACAAGCTGAGACCATGAGGCAGGGATGGTCTCCTGGTCACCAGGAATTAGAAGAAATTCTGGTTTCTGAGTCTGAGTAAAGGTGAATGTGGGGTGCACTGATGTTGGGTATGGGAACAACAGTGGGGCCAAAATTAGATCCACAGTGTTAGCTTGTGAGCACATAGTTAGGCAGTGATTTTGTCACTGAAAAGACAATGTGGTAAGATTGCAGAAAGACATGGAAAAATCTAGGTAGAGCATATATGACATTTAACATTCCTGAACCAACAATGGAAGGTCAGAGAGGCAGTGGGTTATAGGACTTTAAATGTTGGTGTCATTAGTGTCTTCTTTGTGCAGACTTTCCCACTAATGTTTATTTCCACTTCCTGCTTCCTTTGAATTGAATAGTGTTGCCCTTGAGTCATTTTGTCCATGCCCAGATTCTGGTTCCCTATGAACAACAGCCCTGGACCAGGTTCCATGTTGATAGGGATTTGATGTGCAGGATCCCACCACTGACCACACTCTGGAAGAGATGGACAGGATGGTGGACCTCATCTGCACAGGGACATGGGCTTCCCTCAGCCTTTTCAATTTCCTGACATCTGCCTCTTTTCTTGTATTACATCTCAGCTCTGCACCTGGGGTAGCCACACAGACCTCCTTAGACACGAACACTACTGCTCCTGCCCCAAACCCTGAACCCTGTCCTAGTTCAGGACCTGATGACTATTCAGGGGGTTTGAATGTGCATGAATGTCTCTGTGTCTGAGTGTGCTGTTGGTGTGTGGCTAGGCATAAGTGAGTGTCATGTCAGCTGCATAAATTCTGGAGCTTCAAACAAATTAGCTTTCTAAACAATTCCTGGTCTGTCCAGTGATAGAGTCATGTTCTTGCCTGCACTGACTTTTGGCTAGATTTCTCTTTGTGTTTAAATTCTTCCCTAGTTTTTATGGACCTCTACTTAAGAAAATGAAATCCTAACTTTAAAAACTTCTTATAGAAGCCTAATAGCTTCTATATTGTGGAATATAGAATATATTCTATATTCACTTCTATATTGTGGTGAATAAACACACAAATAGCACCTGAATCATAAATACCACCTCAATGAATGTCTGCAGAATGAGCTTTCTTGTGCAGCCAGCTCCTGCAGGAAGAGACAGAATGTTTTCAGCCTCCTGAGACCCCAAAAGGAATAGTGCAGCTCTGATGTCTAATCAGATCACAAGCATGCTTGTTATTCTACTCTCTATAGAATCAATAATTGTGTGTGTCCTTCTGGTGTCTGGCCACACTCTGGCAAAAGACTAACATATAGGTCATGTGTCAGGTGTGGTTGCAGCAAATACAGGCTCATTGTTGTAGGTCTTTCAATCCTGTGAATGTACCCCCCACTGTGTTCATGGCATTCTTGATATGATGACCCAGTATCAGCCATCAGGAGAAGTGTCACAGAGCAGATTCTAGTTTTGGGTGTGCATATGAATATAGTTTTGTAAGAGAAATAGAGATTATCAAAGAATTAGTGAAATAATAAATAACTTTAAAATGACAAAACTAAGAAAAAGTGCATGTGTGTATTATCATATATATATATATATATATACATGCACCTGCACATTCACATCTTTTGCCTACTTTTCTATTTGATTGTCTGTGTTTTAATCAGTTCAAAGTAAGTATTTCAAAGTGGTTTCTACAAATTCTTTTTGACAGCAATTTTCTTGGATTTATTTAATGGACTTGGAGATGGGTCGCACTATTTGTAACAAAAACGATGACGACATTGACAACTGCCCTTTGCAAGAAGGCCCAGGCAAGAAAAAGGTTTGAGAATAAAAACAACCCAAAGCATCAAGAAAAGAATCTTCTGGAAATGAAAAATAATATCAAGGAAGGCTTATGGGAAGAAGTTTAGGGAAGTCTCCAAAAACACCACTGGGGCAGACTGAGAGTCCTGAATCCTCCCCACCTAGGTCTCAGAGACACACTTGGGGAAGGATGACCCTCTCCCAACAGGTTCCAAGGCTCCCACCTGGATGGGGGAAGGTGGTCATTTTAAGTAGAGCTACTCCCAGAAGATCAGTGAGCTGAGCCCTGTTCTGCCAGCCTGACGAGACACCTTGATGATACCCACCTGACCTTCCTCCCTGCATGTAGGCCTACCCTTGGGTCCCAGCCTCAGTTTTCTAGACTTCAGGGTTCAGGAAGGTGCCCTGTTCCCTGTGATTCTCACCCTTTCTTTGCTCATGTTCTTCTGGATCCTAGGTTGTTTAGTTAGTCTAGTTATCCCACCGCTTTACCTAGTCTCCTGGGCTGTAAGGACATGCTCCATCAGTCTGAGCTCTTGTTTAGTATCCCATAAGATAACATCTGATTCATGGAACTCAGACCTTGGGGATGGGGCTTCAGTTAGGATTATGTTATCAGTGGTGTTGGTCTCCTCCTTCAACCCCCACCTTGGGGGCAGCCTCCACTTGGGGTGGGTTTGTAACTTCTGTTGAGTGGGTGGATGTCCATGTGGGCCATCTTCTGAGCAATGTGCTGGCTTCCTAGAATTGATGGGGTAGGGACCATTCATGCATTATCATGTGCACTAGAAGACCCCTCAGAGGCAGGTGCTGGCCCCACCGATAATCCTCTCAGGAGCACCTGGGCTCAGGTGAGCAGACTCAGGTAACCTCTGTCTATTATCCTGGTGGAGCCTTGAGCTTAAGTCCAACCCTAGCCACATTTTTTGCTTTTCTGTCCTTGAGCTTCTATTAATTTCTTCATGCTAAGTGCTCTCATGTGTTATGTAGCTCTGATTTTATGTCTTGAAATTATGTTTTTCAGATGCACTGCACTTTTATTGTGGATGCCCGAACATGGATTTCCCAGTTTACCCTTCTGAACAGCACCTGTGTGCAGAAATAGGTGGGGAAGGAGTTCCTGGCTTCTCACAGCAGAAGATTCTTTTCCTCTAGAGAGTGATAATTTGTCTATAGTTAGGTCTGTGAAGCACCAGGGGAATTAAAGACATGTAAGAGTACTCTCTGGATCCCTGTCAGTTTTGCATTCTCCTGGACTATTTATTTTCCAGGGAAGTCTCTGCCAGAGATACATGGTAGAGAATTTATTATTATTATTATTTTTACCTTGGCTGCAAGTGCAGAGTGCTCAGTAAATTGAACTCCCCAGTCCATGTGAGGCTCCCCTTACTGATTCTAGTACAGTTCACTGGTTTGTTTGTTCATACATACATAATACATACATATATTTGTTTATGTATTTATTCTCCAATCAATTCATGCCCCTCTCCCATTTCACTCATAGGAAGGTAGACAAGTTTTTTTTATCTTTGAGCCTTTTAATAGTGGGTCATGCCTAGTCACAGGTGTGGGAAGTGGGTTACTGAAGGTGACTGAAGGCCCCGTGGGCAAAAACATCCTCTCATGTTCTCTGAAGAGGCCCATAATATGGCAGCTGCAGTCACCACATCTCCACCCATTTCCTGATGCCTGTATTTCTCCACCTGGGGCAAGTGTGACCTTCATGGTTATCAATACTAATTGTTTCTCCTGGGGCAGGCACTGTGGCCACTGACACCAACCTTGCTGAGCAACTGTCTTGCTAAGTCCTGATGAGGAGTAGCCCTGAAGTTATAAATAGAGGACATGGTAGGGTTTGGGGTGTGTGACAGAGATGCCGTGGCAATGTCATATGGAGAAATACTTCAGAATGGAAAGGCTGATGGGACTTACCTCATCCCTCCTGGCTTCTGGGCTCTCAGATTTAATTGGTCCCTCATTGAAAGATGGGCTCTTTCCTGGCCATCCCATTCCTGTGAAGTGGTTGGTTACAAGGGCTGATTGTGCACGATTCCCTTGGAAGTTGAGGATAGCTCCATTGTAGTTACCCTTAAATGGCCTTGGTCAGCTTTGGCTTTTTTTGACCAATCTTTGCGTACAGTTCGTAACATCTACCCACACTTTGATAGGGGCACATATAAACTTACAAGGTATATAATAATAATTTTTAAAAAGCCAGCATATTGCCCACCTTTGTCTATGATAGCATTCAGGTTCCTAGCAGCTGAGCATTGTTCATGGATCCAGGACTGCTGGACCCTTCCTAAGTTCTAGTTGGCATTTCTCACAGGTGGAATCACTCTCACCGTTGACACATCTTTTTACATCAGAAAAGCCTGGTATCCTGCTTTTTTTTTCCACGCTATTTCAGTTGTTTGCTACCTTAATTTGTATGGAACCCCACTTTTACTTTACAAATTTCCTAAAGACCAGACCACACATCACTATCTCTCCTATAGAAGAATCTTTGTGACTTGACATCAGAAATATGTAAAACCCCTATGCGATTGACACTTGTGATCAAGGTTGTAAAATGATTTTATAAGGAACTCCAATCTTTAGAAATTGTGTGAGTCACAGTTAGTGTATTTGCATGACCTATGTCTTTCCTTTGATCCCTGCTGTCACAGGATATGGGATTAAAATATATCCCCATTTACTGAGTTAACGCCCACAGGTCTTTGGTAGGGTTAGTACATTTTGTGCCTCATGTGATTGTCATTGAACCCACATTAGTAGTTTTTGAATGATGCAATACTCACTAAGTTCTGTCATAACCAGGAGCTATCTATCCTGTGTTATTGTGTCCTGGAGAGATTCTCCAGGGTCAGCCCAGTAACTAGTTGTCCCAAATAAGAAGGGAGTAAAAATATACTTGAAAATTATAATACAAGCACACAATATAAAAATTGACACTTATTTTTAGAAATTTTTGATTTCTACAAAACCTATACTTTTATGGAATTATCTGCTTTGAAATATAGGACTACATTTGCTGAAATTACCCTCATGAATTTGGGGTTTAACCAAAATTTTATCACTGGGGGCTTCAAGGAAAGATCCATAGGCAGAGGGTAGGAGGTGGAGGAGAAATAGGAGAATCATGCTTCCTGCAAGTTGGATGTAGCCAAAGTGAGAATTAAAAACAGGAGGCAGGACAGAGGGGATGGTGCAGGAGGAAAAGTATGAGAAGATCACTGTACTATCTGCTCATAGAAATATTTGAACATGTAAAGCCTGAGTTATCTAGAACTGACCAAAGACTCAAACCATTGCTTTAAGCAGTATTACAAACCTCAAGTAGATAATTAAACCTACAACTGAATATGAGACAGTTAAAAATAAAATGTAAGAAGAAGCCTCAAAATTGGTTATAGGTAAAAAAGATGTTTTATCTTCAAATAAGCAAACATCAAGCTTTCACCTGCCCTCAGAAAACTATGAAAGTCAAAAGATATTGTCATACATCTTGTAAATAATGCTCTAGCCAGCAAAAATATGTTTCGGAATGACATATAAAATAGAGTAATTTTATTTATTTTATGTTTTAAAGATTTATTTATTATTTTTAGGGAGAGGAGAAGGGAGAGAAAGGAGAAGGAAAGGCAGAGAGGGAGAGAAACATCAATGTAGAATTGCCTTTTTACCTGCCTCCAGCTACAAATCTAGCTGGAGACCTGGCTTGCAACCTAGTTATGTGCCCTGGCTGGGAATTGAACCAGCACCCTTTGGGTTCACAGGCTAGTGCCTATCCACTGTCACAAGACAGAGTAGAATAATTTTAAACAAACCAAATAGAGTGTAGTTGTTGCCAGTAGACTGGTTCTAAAGTAAATAATAAATGAAATTTTGGGGACAAAAGGAAAAGAATCCCAGATGATAGGAAGAAAAGAAGAACACTCTGAAGAATAAATATGTGTATAAATATAGATAATATGTGGACTGTAAAAATTATGTTGCAGGCTATAAAATGCATATAGAATTAGTATACATGAAAACCATGACACAAAGCTGGTGAGGAGTAAATGTAGCTAAAATGAGGTAGGTGAATTGACTGATCTAATTAAAAGACAAATTTAGTTCACTGTTGGAACAAAAAGAAATCAAATCAAAAGAAAAACATATCTTAAATGCTATAAGAAGACAGATTTTGGAAAATAAGAATGGACTGAAGTATGCTACACCAACACTAACCAAAAAATGTCAGTATAACAGTACTAATATCCCATAAACTTAACTCTAGAACAAAATCACTGCTTGAAATACAGGAGACTATTTTATTAATGAAAATTTTCACCTGTCTCAAAATACTTAATGCAAAAACAAAAAGAAGAAATTATCAAATTGACAATCATAGTGAAGGTATAAAACACAACTTCTAGATACTTGTAAATTCAACCTGACAAAATATATCAGTAAAAGTCTTAATTTCTGATATAGAAGTTCGGAACAACATAATATTAACTTTCACTGGATATCACTGAAACATGAAAACATAGTCTTTCTAAGTGCACAGAATAATTTCAGAATTGATTAATTGTGTGCCACCAAGGAATTCTCAACAAAATTCACAGATATAATCACATGCAAACTATTCCATAACCACAGTGAAATTACAGTATATATCAATAAGAAAACATTACTTAGAGACTCCTCAAATTCAGAAAAAGCCTCCTTCTTCCTGTAAACCCTTTCTCTCCCCTAAATTGGCTCTCTCCTTGCCAAATATTGAGAGAGATGGAGTTGGAGGATATGCTGGTAAAGGAGAAAATGCTTTTTTCAGGAGCCTGGTTTCAGGACAGATTCTTATGTGTAATTTTTCAGGCTCAACAAGAGGTAATTACAAATTGGTGCAGGCAAGGACTCACAGCTCTTCCTTCCCATGGAGGAAGTACTCAGCAGAAACACTGCTTAGAGGGCCACTGGGGTAGGGACACTTTAAGATACTTCACTACAGTCTGACTCAGATCTCAGTGCTTTCCCACTTCTAGGCCTTTCCCCTGGCCATCCCCAGGGTCCATGGATCCTCTCTGGTTTGTCTTCTTCCTATTCATTCATTCACTGATTCATTCCCTTTTACCCTCATACTTATTCCGGTGTTACCTGCTTCTTGTCTCAGGCAACCATTCTTATGCCTTTTATATGAATCTTTATGCTAGTGTTCTTAAAGAATTGGTTGTATTACGTTTATGATATTTATGTAAGTGTGCCATCATGCATATTGAGTTTACTTTTCCCAGTTAATATTGTCTTTTGAAAGGTCTATTCTTGTTTTGTTGTATACATCTGGTCTAGCTTCTAACTCCTGGGAAGTACTTGTGTAAGAATGCTCACCCATTTTATATACCTTTTCTTTTATCCCTAAATTGCTTTTGACTCCCTGCTGCCAAATTTGCTGCAGGGAACATCTACATTTAGGTCCCTTTTGTACATCCTAAGCAATTCTTTCAACTGGTACTCAAGAATGGACTTGCTGCATCTCAGGGTTTTTAAGCCCTCAATTTGCCCTCCAGAATGGAGGCATCAATTCCTATCTCCCCTAGCTGTGCAGGAGGCTTCTTATGCCCCCATTGCCAGTCTCGACTAGCTTTCTCATTTTTAAAAATTTTTTTGTTGTTGTTGTATTACATCCATCCCCTTTTTGCTCCCCTCTGTCCCCCTCCCCACCCACCCATTCCCCACAAAGTCAATCCCACCTGTTGTCCATGTCCATGGTTCCTTTATACTAGGTTCTTGTCTAAGCTGCTCCCTTTCTTGCCTCTGCCTCCCCCCTCCCCCCATCCCCTTTCCCCATTACCACTGAAAGTCTATTCATTGTATTCATATATTTGGTTCTGTTTTGCTTGTTGTTAGTTTTGCTCATTATTGTCCCGTAATGGGTGAGATCATATGATATTTATCCTTCACTGACTGGCTTATTTCACTAAGCATAATACTCTCCAGTTCCATCCATGTTGTTGCAAAGAGTACAAGTTCCTTCCTTCTTTCTGCTATATAGAATTCCATTGTGTAAATGTACCAAAGTTTTTTGATCCAATCATCCACTGATGGGCACTTAAGCTGTAAAAATATGGAACGCTTCACGAATTTGCATGTCATCCTTGCACAGGGGCCATGCTAATCTACTCTGTATCATTCCAATTTTAGTATATGTGTTGCCGAAGTGAGCACAGCTTTCTCATTTTTAAGAACCTAGTAGGTGAAAAGCAGTAACCTATTTCCCTGAGATACATTTTTCACTTTATTGGTTGCTAATGGGTTGAAACATCTTTTGACATACTCAGTCTCTTCACTCTTCTTTTTCCCCACCAAATATTCCTAGCTTATAACATTGGATCATTTTTTTGGATTCACTTTTTTCTGATAATATCTTTGCCTTTCTTGAATTTTCTAAGTGACTGCTATTCAATGTATGTTCTATGGACTAGTGCTCACCTGTTTGTTAATAGCCCACTTTAAGATAAGGACAAGAATTAAAATAAAAAAGGTGTTCCAGATAAAGAAATTACAAAAACATAAAATTATGGATCAATAACCCTGATGCACATAGATGCAAAAATCATAACAAAATATTAGCAAACTAAATTCAGCAATGCATTACAAATGTCACACACTATAATCAAGTGGGAGTTGTTCCTGGATTGAGGATAAAAGTCATCTGATAATATCAGTACATGCTGAAAAAAATTTGAAAATTCTAGCACCTATTTACAATAAAAACTGATATCAAAGTGGAAATAGAGGTAACATAGCTCAATATAACAAAGGCTATATATGGCAAAACCATAGCTAACATCATCCTCAACAGAGGAAAATTAAAGGTGCTTTACTTAAGATAAAAAACAAGACAAAGATGTTCACTTCACTACTTCAACACCATTAGTATTGAACCCTAAAGATTACACGCACGTGTGCGCGCGCGCGCGCACACACACACACACACACACACATTAGAACAGATAAATTAATTCAGTAAAGTGGTAGGATATAAAGTTAATATTCAGAAATCAGTTGCATTTTCTACACCAATAATACACTATCATAAAGGGAAATTAAATCTTTTATAATTGCATAAAAAAACACCTAGGAATAAAAATAATCAAGTATGAAAGGTCTATACTTAAAACTTATAAGACATCAAGAGAGACTGAAGAAGACACAAATAAATGGAAATATATACTGTACTCATGGATAGGAAGAAGTAAGAATCATTAAAATGTTAATACTATGTAAAACAATCTACAAGTTCAATGAAATTCCTGTCAAAATGTCAAAATATCAATGATATTTTTCACAAAACTAAAATAAATAATCTTAAAACTTATATGGAGTCACAAAATACCCCAAATAAATATCAGAGAGAGAGAGAGAGCGAACAACAAAGTAGAAGGTATCACACTACCTGATATCAAATTATATGATAAGGTCATAGTAATAAAAACAGAATGGCACTGGCTGGGTAGCTAAGTTTGTTGGAGCATTGTCTCAATATGCTAGGGTTATTGGGTTTAGTCCCCAGTAGGGTTCATACAGTAACCAACCAATAGGATACTTTCAGTTAGGATGGAAGCATAGGCAAACACAGCTCACCTCCTCCCACAACCACATCAAAATTACAACTATCACTCAGAACTATAAGAAATTGAGTTTAATGGAAGTCCAACAACTACTGAATTAAATATACAGCATCCATCCAGACTGGTAGAGGCAGGTGAAGACATGGAGATATGAAGTGAGTGGTCCTACACCCACATGTGGTTGATAAAATATCAGGAAGGATAACTTGGGAGTGAGAAGTCTCAGCCTCACACCAGGCTCCCTAATCCAGAATTCCAGTGTCAGGGAGATAAGTCCTCATAATTTCTATATGCAAAACCCAGTGGATATTGAGTCTGTGGAAGAAACTGCTGAATTTCCAAGCATTTACTTTTAAAGAACTCACACATGGATTTACTCAGACTCAGTCTTTCTGAGCTCCAGCACTGGGTAATAGCTTGAAAGACACCAATGGCACATGGGGAGGAACCGAAGTGTCTTCTCTGCCACCACGTTTGTGCTGTATGTGTATGAAACTGAACTATATGGAAGTCCAACAAAGATATAAAGAAGCAATACTCACCCAGACAACTAGGAGGGGCAGAGAGGATGCGGTGTGGTAGTGGTGATGGGAGCAAGGTAATGGCTGTGGTGGGCCAGCAGAAAGAGCAGTCACATATTTAAAAAGCCTGGAGGGACACCTGGGGAGTAATCTCAGCTGCAAACCAAACTGTGTAGCTCACAGCTCCAGCACCAGTGAAAATAATGCCTCATTGCTTCTGACTGTGAAAATCAGTGGGGGCTGGGGTGGCAGAAAAAGCTACTGGTCTCAGCAGGGTTAATTTGTTTAGAGGGCTCTCACAGTCCTAGAATGTCTGCAAATCCACCCACTGTGGGAATCACAAACAGGGAAGCACCTAGAGGGGGGAGTCAGTCCCATATAAGAAGCAGGAAAGCTGACTGGAAAAGGGGCCAGTGCTGAACATGTGGCATTGTTCCTTCTCAGACCCTTCCTACACATACAGCACAAACGTGGTAAGACAAGTCACCCTGCATTGATAAATACCTCAGACTCCACCCCTTACAACATCACAGGATCAACAGCTCTACTTAAGAAATGGGAGAACACAGGAGGCTGTCAAGTTGAGGAGGCAGAGAAGTATGGTCCCCAAAAGGTAGCAGATCAAGATTTCAGTGAGAAAGCTAAGTGACAAGAAGATAGACAATCTAACAGATGCAGAGTTCAAAACACTAGTAATTATTGCTCACAGACTTGACAGGTAAGATTAAACACAGCAAAAGCATAAGAGAAGAAATGAAGGCTAGGCTAAGTGAAACAAAGGAAAATCCACACAAAATCAATAGTGAAAGGAAAGAAGCCAGGGTTCAAATCAATGATTTGGAACATAAGGAAGAAATAAAGTCAACCATTACAGGATGAGTAAACAAGAATTGAAAAAAATGAGAGACTTAGGAACCTCTGGGACAGCTTTAAACATGGTAACATCTGAATCAAAGGGGTGCTAGGAGAAAAAGAGGAAAAGCAAGAAATTAAAAACGTATGTGAAAAAAATGAAGGAAAGAAGGAACTTGTACCCTTTGCAACAACATGGATGGAACTGGAGAGTATTATGCTTAGTGAAATAAGCCAGTCAGTGAAGGACAAATATCATATGATCTCACCCATTACGGGACAATAATGAGCAAAACTAACAACAAGCAAAACAGAACCAAATATATGAGTACAGTGAGTAGGCCTTCAGTGGTCAGGGGGAAAGGGGTTGGGGGGAAGGTGGAGGCAGAGGCAAGGAAGGGGAGCAGCTTAGACAAGAATCTAGTATATAGGAACCATGGACATGGTCAACATGTGGGATTGACTTTGTGGGAAATGGGTGGGTGGGGAGGGGGACAGAAGGGAGCAAAAAGGGGATGGATGTAATACAACAACAATAAAATTAAAAATATATATATTAAGAAAAAAGAAAAAAGAATGAAGGAAAACTTTCTTAATTTGGTGAAGGAAATAAACATAAAAGTCCAGGAAGCACAGAGAGTTCAAAACAACCTAGACTCAAAGAGGACCACACTAAGACACATCATAATTACAATGTCAAAGTTTAAAGATAAAAAGAGAGAACCTTAAAAACAGCAAGAGCCCTGGCTGGTAGCACAGTGGATAAGGAGCTGGCCTGCGAACCCAAAGGTCACAGGTTCGATTCCCCAGCCAGGGCACATAACAAGGTTGCAAACCAGGTCTCCAGTCAGGTCTGTGCCTGGAGGCAGATGAAAAGCTATTCAGGCTTTCTGCTTCTTCTGGATTCAGTTTTGGTAGATTATATATTTCCAGAAATTTGTCCATTTCACCCAGGTTGTCATATTTCTTGTCATATAGTTGTTTGTAGTAATTTCTTACAATCCCTTGTATTTCTTAGGTATCAGTTGTGATTTCTCCTCTGCCATTTCTGATTTTGTTTATTTGAGTACTGTCTTTTTCTTGATGAGTCTGGTTAAAGGCTTGTCAATTTTGTTTATTTTTTCAAAGAACCAGCTCCTTGATTTATTGATTCTTCAAATTGTAGTTTTAGTCTCTAAGTTATTTAATTCTGCTCTGATCTTAATGATTTCCTTCCTTCTACTTGCTCTGGGCTTTGTTTGTTTTTGCTCCTCTAACTCTTGCAGCTTTATGGTTAGGTTGTTTGTATAGGCTTCTTCTGACCTTTTTAGGAAGGCTTTTATTACTCAGAAAACTACAGATCATTGAAGAAAGAAGTCAAGGGAGATACAAATAAGTGGAATCATATACCATGTTCATGAATGGGAAGAATTAACATCATTAAAATGTCCATAGAATGGAAGAGAAGATAAAGTGCTTCCCAGACAAGATAAAGCTAAAGGAGTTCACCATCACCAAGTTCTTATTATATGAAATGTTAAAGGGACTTATTTTAAAATAAAGATCAAAACTACTTTGCATTAAAATGACAACAAACTCAAAACTATCAACAGAATGTAAAATGTGAAAACAAAAACAAATTAAGCAAACAACAAGAATAGGAATAAAATCATAAGTACAGGGATCATTTGGAGGACTATCAGCTTGTAGGGGGAAGGGGGACAAATGGGGAAATGGTGTAGGGATTAAGAAGCATAATTGGAACTGGAGAGTATCATGCTTAGTGAAATAAGCCAAGCAGTAAAAGACACATACCATACAATTTCAGTTAATACAGGAAACTAATGAATAAAACAAACAGATGAGCAGAATGGAACTAGAGATATGGGAAAAAAGGAGCAGAATGACAGTGATTAGAGGGGAGGGATGAGGGTGAAAGGGAGGAAAGGGGTAGGGCTTAGTTAAGGAGTTAATGTGAAAGACACATGGACAATGTGGTGGAGATTCACTGGAGGAGAGGGGAGAGGGAGAGGGGAGAGCAATGGGGGAAAATTATAATAAAACAGCAAGAAATTAATAAAAAACATAATTAGTAGATACAAAATAGGGTAATGTTAAGAATAGTATAGGAAAGGGAGAAGCCAAAGAATATATAGACATGACCCACAGATATGAACTAAGGTGGGTTCACTGTAGAGAATGGGGGGTACTCAATGGAGGGGAGCAAAGGGAAAAATTGGGACAACTGTAATAGCATAATAAATAAAATATACTTTAAAATAAAGTTTAATAAAAATAAAGTTTAATGTTTCTCTCCCTTTCTTCTTCCCTCTCTACCCTTCCCTCTGAAAAATAATGAATAAAATCTTTAAAATAAATAAGTAAAGTTTAAGCTCATAAAAAATACTGTCATCTGATTTCTCAAAAGAAACTGCAGGTTGGAGGTTGGCAAGAAATAGTCAAAACCAACATTGCTCTACCCAGCAAAGCTATCATTTAGAATTGTAAGACAGATAAAGAATCTCCTAGATAAGAAAGCACTAAAGGATTTCATCATCATCAAATCATTATTATATGAAATGCTAAAAGGAATTATTTAAGAAAGTAAGAAAAGGATGAAGATAAAACCTATGCACAATACAACATCAATAAATACATATCTATCAACAATTGAACCTGTAAAGCAAACTAAGCAAACAAAAACAAAAACAGAATCATTAATACAGAGAGCATTTTACAGTTGCCAGGTAAGAGTGGTGTTTGGGGCAATGGGTGAAAAGGTAAGGGGGTTAAGAAGTTCAAATTGGTGTTCAAAGAATAGCTATGGGATTATAAGTATAGTACAGGAAATGGAATAGACAAAGAATTTATACACATGACCCATGGACATGAGCAAAGGAGTGGGAATTACTTGAGGGAATGGGTATGCTGTGTGTTGAGGGAAAAGTGGAAAAAAATGAAACAACTGTAATATCATAATCAATAAAATAAAATTTAAAAAATAAATCAACTAATAATGAATGCATCAATGATTGGAACAACAGGTAGATGCCTCTCTCTCCCCCCCAATTCTCTCTCTCTCTCTAATATTAATAAATAAAAGTTAAATCAAATATAAATTTAAAAATCAGAATAGTAAAGGTTCAGTCAAGGTGGCGAAGTAGAAAACAATGTTCTCTATTTCCCATGACCACATAAAACTGACAACTAAATTTTTGAACAATCAACCTGGGAAATATATGGAGACTAGCTGAAGAGAAGTTTAATAACTAATGATATATAAAGAAGAAGATACATGGCTACTGGTAGTAGGGGCAGAATTGCAAAACTGGCTGGCCGGATGCCCACGTATGGCAGTTGAGAATCAGGAGGGATATCTCAGCTTCAGGGGTCCTCCCTGATGAGCATGATGTCCAAATTCTGTCCTGGGCTCCCAGTCTGAAACACCAGTGCAGGGTAGTAGAGTTGCCACTTCAGAATCTGGCTGTGAAAATCAGAGGGGATTGTTTGTTCAGGTGAGAAGGATGATTTCTGGAAACCCAGGCACCCTTTTATTAGGCTTATACATAGACTCACTGGCTCATAGGCAATTACCCTGTGCTCTGGTGGAGAAATAGTGGCTTAGGGATGCTAGAAACATATATAGAGAAATTGAGTTGTATGATTCTAGAGAGCAGGCTAGAGGAACAGTTGCCACTGTGCCTGTGTTGAGCCCTCCTTCCACAGAGCTGATAGGTGAACTCATTTTTTATGTGCTAAGGCCTCTATGGGCACAGCCTAGTCTTAATCTGCATTTGCCTGGTGAACTCAACACACTTTATCCTATTGACTCTACAAAGGCTATATCTGCAGCAGGCAGCCAGCAGGTGTCTGAGATGTTTTTCTTTAAAAAACTCTTTAAAAAGTCCACAGGTCCCAGGTGGATGGCTGCTGATATTGTTGTACCCTGTGAGTTTTACTAAATGGGCCCAGATTCAGCACTGGTGCCAAATACAAATCTGCATTAACCTGGAGACATCACTGGCCCTTCTGGTGACTCCCTTAAAACCTGCCTTACCCAACTTACATTTTGCCTCGGGCTTTTTCAGTGGCTATTATGAGCAGCCACCAAGTATGGCAATCTTCAGGGCACCCTATGCATTTTGTTGAGCTGCTGTAGGCTCAGTACTGGTAACAACCAGCCTCAGTTCAAAGCAAGGCCTCTCTCATATACCTCCAAGTGTAGCTCAGGCATATATACCAACTGGAATGCTTTATAACTTCTACCAGGTAGCTTTGAAACAGACCCAGGTTTGGCTAAACTTGACCTTCACAGGAGTCCCTCCCGAGGGTCCACAGAACCAACATACCTGGTGGCCAGCTTCAGTCTGCCACAGAGAACCACCCAATTAGCATCACAAGCAACACACTCAAAGACTGGTCTTGGCAGGTACCAGAACCCACTGGGGTGAAACCCACTCTGTGGGGTTAGCCTCTGAATATCAGATAATACATGGTAGTCATGGCCAATCCTCATAACCCATCAGCCTGAAGGTCAGTCCCACTCACAGACTTGTCAACTTGTTAATTAAAAATGAACTGTAAAAGAAGAAAAGGAGAACACACACAACTCACACAAAGGACCCTCTTGGGGTATCTATCTCAGGTGGTCAAGGAGGGTGCACCACTGGCTCCCACAGAATATGTACTACTAAATAAGGCCACCCTGCCAAGATATAGCAGATATACATAATAAATAAAAACAAACAAATAGCAGGTGCCAAATTGAGGAGACAAAAAAAATCCCAAATGAAAGAATAAGAATACACTTCAGAAAAAGAACAATTAAATGGAGGCAAGCAATCTATCAGCTAACTGGTTATGAGAATGCTCAATAACCTTAGTAAAAATTTTAATAATGAGACAGTAAGCATAAAAAAGACACAAAAATCACAAAAAATGTCAGAAAAAAAGAATACAATTTCTGAAATGAAGAATACACTAGGAAGAATCAATCAACAGCAAATAAGATTATGCAAAAGATCAAATCAGTGATTTGGAAAGAAAGGTGGCATAAAACATTCAACTGTAACAGCAGAAAAAAGGCAAAAATATAAAGATAGTTTAAGGGACCTCTGGGACAACATCAATTGTGACTGTATTCTCATCATAGGAGTACTAGAAGAAAAGAGAGCCCAAGGGATTGAGAATGTATCTTAAGAAATAATGACAGAAAATGTCTTTAATCTAGTGAGGAAAATAGACATGCAAGTTCAGGAAGTTCAGAGAACCACAAACAAGATGAACCCAAAGATGCCCATACCAAGACACATCATAATTAAAATGCCAATAATTAAAGACAAAGAGAGAATATTAAAAGTAGCAAGAGAAAGGCAGTAAGTAAGATTATGCAAGACTGTCACCTGATTTACCAAAAGGAACTTGGCATAACTAGAAGCAATTGGCATAAAATATTCAAAGTGATGAAAGCAAGCAAGGACCTACATACAACCAAGACTGCTCTACCCAGCAATGTTATTATTTAAAATTGTAGGACAGATAAAGAGCTTTCATACCAAAAAAAAAAAAAATGTATTCTGTATTCCAGTTATTGTGTTTTTTTATTTCTGACTAGTCCTTTTTGTTCTCCATCTCCTTTTGTAAGTTCTCACTGAGTTCATCTATGCTTTTCCTAAATTCATTATCTTTGTAGCCAGTGTTTTGAGCTCTACATCAGATAGATTTCTTGCCTTCATTTTATTTAGGTTTTCTTTTTCGGGAGTTTTGTCCTGTTCTTTCACTTGCGATATATTTCTTTGTCTCCTCATTTTGGCTGCTTCACTGTATTTGTTTCTACATATTAGGTAGACCTACTACATCTTTCAATCTTGGCAGGGTATCCTTATATATAGTAGATGTTCTGTGACATCCACTGTTATAGTCATTCTGGCCACATGAGTTAGATGCTTCAGGGTCTCCCTTATGTGCCTGGGCCCTTTACAACCTGCATTTCCCAGTATATAGCAGCCCAATGTCTTTCTAGGACATAAAACCCACTGCTTTTCATAGACAGATGTCATAGATCTTTTCTTCCCAGCACTGATATCCTAGGCTGGGTAACTCCTGGTTGTGGGACCCTTTGCTCCTCAGAGTAGACTTTCACAGCTGAGATATCCCTCCTGATTCTTAACTGCCATAAGTACATGTGGAACATGCCTGCATGTCTCCTCCCTTCCTTTGGGTCTCAGTGTGGAACCTTCTTTATACTTTTAGTTATAGAAATTCTGTTCAGCTACTCTTCAGATGATTCTCAATAATAATTGTTCTATAATTTAGTTCTAATTCTGATGTGATCATGGGAAGAAGAGAGTATAATGCCTACCTACTATAACATCTTGATTGGAAGTGTAATCTCATTTTTATTTACATACCATTGTATCTACGCTAAGGTCATTTTCTCTAATTATTAAAGTAATGAGTATGTATGTAATATAGAAAATTTGAAAAGAGGCAAATATAAAAAATTATAAATGAACATTTTTTTCTATCAAAGCAATCCTGTTATTTATTCACTCAAAAAATATTAATACCTGAGCTTCTAAGATGGCAACAGAGTAGACAGCAGTGCTGATGGTGTTCTCAAGTACCAAAGCAGGTAGAGGAAAAGATAGGGAGTGTGAGACATCTTCAGGACCCTAGGAATTGGAACGGGCAGCATCTGGACACAGGGTAGCACAGCCCAGAGGCAGAGGAGGCCAGCAGGACAGGAGGTGAGGCATTCCCGACCAACCAGCCTGCGGGCCAAGGTCGGCTCTGGGCAGTGGCGGCTCTGCCCAGAGAGGCACATTTGACTGAGGCCAGCGCTGGGCTCCCTGGCAACTGGAAGTCTCAACAGTGAAGTGCGGGCAGCTAGGGCAAATGCCTTAGGGACCCCGGAATTGAACTCTTTCAGGGGAGGGACTGTGTGAGAGAATTGCTCTGGCAACAGGGAGAGGAGGCTCCTCGTGGGGCTAGAGGCATAGGAGAGGAGTCCTGCAGAAAGCTGGGGCGGGGGAGCAGGGAGATGCACCAGGCCGGGCAGCAAGAGGGCCAAAAAGGGTGCTGCTCGGCCACCTGGGAAACAGAAGCTAGAAGCCCCTGATAGGGGGGAGGCCCAGCCCTGAGCACCCGCACAGGCCCCCAGGCTCTGCAGAGGCTCCAGGTGGCAAGCCAGCCAGCTGGGAACTGGTGGCGGGGGCAACTGACATGCCATTGCCTAAGACAAAGGCCACACTGCCCACGCCTGGGAGGAGCTCATCACAGAGGCCGGGTAAAGGACTCCACGGAGAGCTGGTTGGCTTGGAGGAGTGGTGCCCGCACTGGAAGGGCGGGGCAGTGTAGGCGGACCCTGGACAGTGTTGACAGATAGGGGCGGCCTCCTCCCGGAACTGCGGGGGCAGGGCCAGTCATCACAGGGACCAGCAAAGTTGCAGGCTGCCCTGCAGAAGTGCTGGGTGCTCCTCAAGGGCAGGAACCACTGCCAAGAGTGGGATTGGGCACCCTGCAGGCTCCAGAATACCGGCAGCCCTAAAACCCAGGCAGGCTGTAGAAGGCCCAGGCTACCTTGGGGCGGACACTCAGAATCAGCCCTGACTGTGACAATCAGAGGCCCTGCCACGCACCAAGACCAGCTAGAATATAGACTATAGACTGTAAAGTCTTGACCAAGAAAAAGAGGCAGCCTCAGGAAAGGGATTGCTGCTAATCTCAGGCACCTGAATTATACCGAGAGCAATGTGAACTATTAATCCCCAACATATCCTTTGCAAAAGTTACTTCTCACATATTCTTAATCACCCCCCCCCACACTTAAATCCACCCAAATACCCAAGACCCTCCCCATACTCTCCTTAATGGATTGTTTCCTTAAGTATTATGAAATGTCCATCTCTGTCCCTTTTTATGTCCTTCATTGTAAAATCTATTTTATCTGAAATCAGTATTGCTACTCCAGCTTTTTTTTCATGTCCATTTGCTTGATATATAGTTTTCCATCCCTTCACTCTCAATCTGTGTCGATCTTTTGTTCTGAGGTGGGTCTCTTGAAGACAGCATATATGTGGGTATGTTGTCTTACCCATTCGGCTACCCTATGTCTTTTGATTGGTGCATTTAATCCATTTACATTTAAGGTGATTATTGATTGATACTTATTCATTGCCATTTTCTCCTCTTTGGCTTTCTCTGTTTCTTCCTTTTATTTGTTTACTTATTTTTATAGCAGACTCTTTAGCATTTCTTGCAATGCTGGTTTGATAGAGATGTATTCTTTCAGTCTTTTTTTGTCCGGGAAGCTCCTTATTTCTCCTTCTATCTTGAATGAGTGCCTTGCTGGGTAGAGTATTCTTGGTTGCAGGCCTTTGTTTCCCATGACTTGAAATACTTTTTGCCATTCCCTTCTCGCTTGAATTGTTTCTGTTGAATAATTATTTGATAGCCTTATTGGAGCCCCTTTGTATGTTATTTGTCTTTTCTCTCTTGATGCTTTTAGGATTCTCTCTTTGTCTTTGAAATTCTCCATTTTCATAATAATGTGCCTTGGTGTTGGTCTGTTTGGGTTGATCCTCATTGGGACCCTCTGTGCTTCCTGAACTGGATTAATGTTTTCACTCATCATGTTAGGGAAATGTTCTATCATGACTTTTTTGAACAAATTTTTCATTTCTTGTTTCTCTTCTCCTTCTGGTATCCCTATGATACGGATGTTGTTACATTTCATGTTGTCCTGCAGCTCTCTTAAACCCTCTTCAGTCTTGTTCAACCTTTTTTGATTCTCTTGTACTATCTTCGAGTATTTGTCTACGTTATCCTCCAAGTCGCTGATTCAGTCCTCTGCTTCCTCTAGCCTACTGTTGATTCCTTCTACTGTATTCTTCAATTCAGAAATTGTATTCTTCATTTCCTCCTGGCACTTATTGATAATTTCCATGTCCTTTTTCATGCTGTTGTAGTTCTCAGTAAGTTCCTTGTAACTTCCCTGGAGTTCTTTGTAATTTCCCTGGAGTTCTTTGTAATTCCCCTGGAGTTCTTTGTAATTTCCCTGGAGTTGTTTGTAGTTCTCCTGGAGTTGTTTACAGTTTTCTTT
>PVIW01012748.1:5228-30671 GCA_004026585.1 Noctilio leporinus
GGGGGGGGGAGGGTCCTCTGTTTTAATGGGCCTGTTCTGCCTGTTGCCAGGAGTGACTCTTAATAAAAGAGTTTCGTGAAAAGGAAAGGTATTTAGTTTATTTGAAGGGTGTACAAATTTATATTAAAGGTGTGATTATGCCTTTAAATCCTACTCCCTTTAAAAACACCCCAAAATAGACAGTCCTGCCCAATTAGGCTAGCTTTAAGATAGATAAGCAAAAGATACAGTCTTTCAGAAACACAACAGTTCACAATTTAGCACTCCAGTTACAAATTCAAGGTTCCCGGCAGCTGCAATACCCTATCAGGGGAGGATCTTGCACACACTCCCCAACTTTTACAGGTAATTTCCTACCTCTGAGCAAGCTGCAAGTCTCCCTTTCCCCCTTTTGCCGCATGCACCTCAAACCAGGTGAGTTCTTAGGCCAAGTGTCTGTCTGCAGATTATCCAGGGGGGCGAAGTTGGTGGGAGAGGGAGAGAGACCGACTGAGGTCTGCCACCCTATTTTAAGCTGTAATGGTGGCCTGTGATGCAGTGGTAGGGTGACCAATCGTGGCCACCTGTGAAATCTTGCGTAGCCTTGTAAATTCTTTCTTGACCATTTTATGGTCAAAAACCTCTCCCATCTTCTTGGGGAAAAAGGTTTATCCAGTTATTTGCATAATCAAGACATTAGCTAACAGTCATAGGTAAGCAAAGTACCTCTCACGAAAAATGGCTTACTTCAGTGTCATTTTCCCCCACCCCCCATTCCCCAAACTGCAAAGAGTGGGGGATTTTGGCTTTCTCCCACTGTGTAACAATACTATACGTATTTCTAATCAAAGCTGACATTTATTAATTGTGCACATAATACAACATTTAACATTCATAATTGTATTGCATGGGATATTATTAAAACTTTGAAACAAACTTTGAGTGTGAATAATGAGTCATACTTATAAATGCAGAAACATAAATGCAAGGAGATTCAATAACACGCCCCAATTAAAACTGCTAAGATGGATTTCTAACCTTGCTGTTATTTCCTGGAAGCATTTTTCTTCAACTCTTTTCAGCATCTGAAAGAACAGATACAACGGAACATTATTACCAAATTTTGATTTTGTGAATTCAGTGGCTGATACATTACATGAAATGTTCTTTTTTTCCTTTTTCCAACCAGAATACTTCAGAATAATGTCATTACTTCAATTTTTATTTTATACAATTAAGGATATTCCTAGCTTTTGAGTTTTAGGACTATAAACTGGAGTTTTATGAAAAATTAATTGATGAATTAAAAAAAGATTTTATTTATTATTTTCAGAGAGAGGGGTGGGGAGAGAGGTAGAGAGGAAGAGAGACATCAATGTATGGTTGCCTTTCACCTGCCTCCAGCCATGGACCTGGCTGAAGACCTGGATTGTAACCTGGTTATATGCCCTGGCTGGGAATTGAGCCAGTGACCTTTGGGTTTGTAGGTTGGGGTCTATACACTGATCCATCATCCAAGGCTTCACCAGTATACTTTTAGTTTCCAGTTTTGTTTTGATAACAGCTATCCTTATGTGTAGTTCATTGTGGTTTTCATTTGTATTTCCCTAATGATTAGTGATGGTGAGCATCTTTTCATGTGCTAATGTGCTAATGGCCACTTAAGTATCTTCTTTGAGAAATGTCTTTTAGCTCTTTTTCTCACTTTTAATTTAGTGGTTTGTTTTTATACTATTAAATCTTAAAAATATATAGTGTTGATAATACTCATATATAGGGTGTTTATATATGAGGTCTGTTCAAAAGGTATACAGCTACACAATATAAAAAGCAGATATTTATTGAAGAAGATACAAGAAACATTGTACATAGGACAATGATGCCTTAGATGCCTTCAAAGTGGGTACCTTGGGACCTCACACAAATCTCCCAGTTGCCATCAGCAACTTCCCTATCTTATTTTGTAGAATCTCATCAACAGTCTGGAATCTTTTCCCTTTCAAAGATTATTTTAGTTATGGGAAAAGCTACAAGTTGCAGGGTGCCAAATCTGGGCTAAAGCAGGGCTAAGTCACCTGGGTGATTTGATGTTTCGCAAAAATCTCTGCATGAGATGTGATGAATGAGTGGGTATGTTTTTGTCATGACGAAGTTGCCAATCACCAGTTGCCAATAGCTGCGGTCTCTGACTTGCCTAAACAGTTTCCACAGAGGAATGTTCAAGCTTAAGGCAAGAGGAAATTGGAGAAATCATATGTATATATTGAAAACATTTTTTTGCCCAACCTCTTACATATTTCATAACCTAATTCAAACCAAACACCTATGATGTAAAGGATATTATTATTATATTACATTTTATAGATGAGAAAATGAAATTTCAAGACATAAGGCAAAGTAAGTAAAATCCTATAAAATAAGTGGTAGAGATAGGATTTGAACCTGAGTCAATTAGCCTCAAAATCCAATTTAGTACTCTATAAATATACATGTTTCCCGAACCTGCAAGGACACTTGCATCCATGCTTTGATTTTTATATAACCAAAATCTTACAGTAAACTGAAATAGGAGCTCTTGATTTTTCCCCCTGAAAATCCCTGTACGTCTCGCTGTTCCAATGTGAAACTAGGATCTTCCCACTTTACAATAAAAAAATGATGAGATGTTGCTAGATGGAGGAGATGGGAAGGCAAATTTGTCATAGTACCAGCAAAAGAGCTTTTAAAGTGACAGAACATGGTTAGGCAAAAGCACAAGAAAGGGTTGAAAGTACAGAGAATGCAGGGTGAGCTAAAGGGCTAGCTTATGTTGAAGAATAAGAACAGTCAGAGAGGGTGACTGACTGAGAAAACAGAGCTCCTGATGATACAAAGACCTAGTGATTTAGAGATATGAAATTTTGGGGTGATTATATCATGCAGGATGAGGCCACATGAGTTGAAGAGTTAAAGAGGATTAGAAGAGAAGATGCAAAACAAGAGTTCAAGGACCTGAGATTTGAGAAGGTTGGGGTCATTGGTATGCATGTTAAAGGCCCTCAAATTGACTACAGAAATCAGGATGGGAAAGCTGAATTGGTTTCAGAATCTGTAATTTTTTGTGAAAGAGAAATTAACATGAATGCCATTGTGGGAGAGTAAATGTTGGGTTGATAAGTGGGATATTAAATGTCATGAGTTTCTTTGGAGCAGAATTTTTCAGAGAGCAAAGGAGAGTTACAGTCTGAAAATGATAAGGGGATCCTTGCGGGTCTCCAACTTTTTGTCAGGTCTACACTAGAGCTACCTGTAGTATGACAGGAAAATAGCACCAGATGAGTGTGCTTTTGAAGAAACAATATCCACAGGGCGCAGTTTCTAGAGCAGTGTCCTGGATTCCACGTTTGCCTTTTTCACATCCCTGACACCATTTATATGAAACAAATGACATTAACTATTTATATAATTGAGCAATATGGTGTTGAATTGTGTCATTCAGAAGTTGCTGAAAATCCTGTGGTAGTTGGGGGAAGAAATTGATACCACTAAAATTATAACACACAAACACAATTGATAACAACTCATGCTAGCCTAAAATATTTAGGTATTTACATTTCTTCTTAGTAACTGGCAGGGTTACTAAATGAAAAGAGCAAGACACATTCTAGATTGCAATCCAAGTTTGAGTTCTCCTTATTTTACATTGTATTTTTTTCATATGAATGAAAAATAAAGTCATATGAATGAAACAAAGATATAGACTCTGAATTAAAGACACTTGAGATTTCGTACTTACAATTAATCTCTTACAATGGGTATTGGCATACAGAAACATTTACATAAGGACTGAAGTCCAAGTTTATTTGCAAAAGGACACTTGGAGGGGGTCAAGAAATGAGCCAAGGCAGAGAAGCACATCAGTAAGAAGTGCATTATTAAGCCATCTCCCTCTATAGTTCATATTGCCTAATAAAAATGATTCAAAGTATAGATTTTTACCCATACAAAGTATAACTTTAAAAATCATAATTACTGCAGTACTCTGTGGACTTGTGTACTGTCAGACTGACATGCAGAAATCCTCAAAATTAGAATAGTAAAAATGCAAATTAATATACTGAGAAATCATATACTATTGTGTTCACTGTAATTTAAATTCAAATCTACAATGACTATGTTTAATTTGATGCAGTTTATCTAAAAAAAAAAAAAAAAGGTAAGATTAACCTTAGCTAGGTGGCTCAGTTGGAGCAATATCTTATATACCAAAATTTGCAAGTTCTATTCCTGGTCAAGTCTCGTACATACCTAGGTTTCAAGTTTGATCCTCAATCAGAGTGTGGTGCATACTGGAGGCAACTGATTGATATCTCCCTCCCTCTCCTCTCTGTCTTTCTGTCTCCCTCCTTCTCTCTAAAAATCAATAAAAGTGTCCTTGGGTGAGGATTAAGAAAGGAAGAAAAAGGAAGAAAGGAGAAAAATTAACAATTTTCTAATAACAGGCAAAAGTCACCAGAGTCCCATATTCTTTACCAAATCACCTTCTATCCAAAAAAAAAAAAAAAAAAAAATCACTACCTTATACAACATTGTCAAGAAAGAAAGAATTCCATGTCAGCAGCATGCTGAAAGTGCTAAGACTAATTAAACAGCAACAACAGTGATGAAAATAATAGCAATGATGTTCACTGAGCTTTTACTAAGTTCCATTCACTTTCAATACACTAAAAATGTGGTCTTCATAAGCAAATCTATGGCATAGCAGCAGAAGAGCAGAAGCCCAAGGGAAGTAAGCAAATTTCCCAAACTCATGCAGTTAGTCAATGACAGAAAAACAGCTCCAACTCAGGCTGGCTTCACTCACAGCAGGCCCAGGACAGTGCTTCTCAGACCTGAATACTCTAGAATTATCTGAAGAGCTGGGTGCAGCACAGGTTCCTGAGCCCCACTCTCTTAGATTCTCATTTGGGAGGTCCAGGATGAAGACAAGGTCATGCTCCTGCTGATGCTGCCAGGTAGTATCCTCAGTACAGCAAACTAACAAGTCATTGAGGCATTTTATAGCTTGTTTTCTTAGGCAGCAGCCTAGATGCTAAGACATTTTTTTGAGAATAAAAATGTCCAGATTCTAAGCCAAGAAAACAAATATTGACAAATCCATTTTCCAGTTCTTTTGCATCTCATAAAAGGGGAGAGAAATTGCCTTTCCACTGTAAACTTGGTGTGTAAACAGTTTCAGTTTCTGTAAAAGGAGGTGCTGATATGCAAACATGTGAAAAACCAGATGATCGAATAAGTGTACCAATAAATTCAGGGGAATTTGGGAGCTAAGCTGTTTCATAAAAATAGTGCACAGGACATGTATGAGAAGCAGCTAACAGAATGAAGTGCAGCACATTTAAGGAACAAGAATAGGACTAAAGAGACACACAACTGCCGAGCAAAATATTCCTCTGAAAAGGAAAAAATATCAGTATGTAAATTCTGACTAAATAGAATCATTTATTCAAGCCAGAAATCATAGGTTTGATGCAAAACCCTTGAACACTCATTTGTGATTTTTATCAGGGATGTACCACCAAAAAAGGAGAGTCTCTTCAACATTAATAAGAGGTAATGTCCCAGAGGTCCTCCTTAAAGGGACCAGAATTGCAAACTGTATGTAATGAGTGTTGCATGTAGATAAGCAGACTTGGAGATGGAGATTCCCATGTAAGATGATCATTGCAGTAGATCTCCAGATTTACATCCACCTGTGGGGACAGGGAAAGAAGCAGGATTGGACACATGCATAAGTCAGGCTGTAGAGTAGTCACAACAGAGTCCCCAGCTAAACCCATGGAAGCTATCAAATTGGATGGTTCTAAGTTGTCAAGGTGAGAAGAGATGGCCTGACATTTACAGTTCCTATCTACATTTATCAGTTTCTGTAGTGCAGGCTGCCCCAGAGAAGGGAGTGTGTCTTTGGCGAAGGACAATTTTTAAAGAGGGCTGGTAGTAGAGCTGCCCGTGGGAGGATTTGGGTTGCAGAGGTAGAAATTTTTGGTGCCAAAAGAGACCTGGGTAGGGCATCATATCACCCACTGCAAGCAACTCTCTGTGAATTAGGAAGTCAAGCCCCAGTCCTGATCTTTGGTAACCTGTTCACAATAGGCAAGACTTCTTTACTACTAAGTACAATGATCTTTTCACATCTTGCAGATCTCACACCCTGATGTAATGTGTTCTGTAATATCTATCCATCCAGTTAGTTGAAGCCATTAAAATTGTGTCTTTTCTTGTATAAATAAATGAAACCCCATAAACCATTTTCATACTTGGTGCCAGGCTAATGAGTTACTTAATTAATCCCATGGTTTAGTAAATTTAGGAACATGAAGTTTGATTCTAGGAATCAACCAAAAGATGGCAGCATATACATATGGAGTTAAATTTCTTCTGATGCTAGGGAAAACACTGCAAGTCTAAGCTAGTTTGTATGCCAAATATTATTCTAAAGAACAGCTAAACGTTGTTTCATAAAAGCCTACTTTAAAAACAAATTTCATTCCTTGTTGGCAGTGTGTTGCACACAGATACAGTGGCAGCTCTTTGAGTGAATGTACACAATGAGTGGATGGAAGTGTTAGGGGGAATTATTTGGGGAAGAGGTTCCACCTTTCATCTTAGTTGTAGAACAGCTGTTGCTGACATTTACCTGAACACATATCTGTGCCTCACTTTCCTCATTTGCAAATGGAGATAATTATAGTACCTCCCTTGTAGAGTTTCCAGGGGGATAAACTGAAAACATATGAAAAATTTGTGACAGTTCCTGGTATAGGTTGAGTTGCTATTAATTTTTATTATTCACTATTTTCCATTGAGATGCCTGATACTCTACTTGCTTCTAATCAAAGCTGTCACATAATTGTGCACATAATACAAGATTTAGCATTCATAATTGTCTTGCATGGGGTACCCCACTAAATCTTTGGAACAAACGGGTACAAATAATAAGTCACACTTATAAATGCAGAAACTGAGATGCAAAGAGATTAAATAAGATTTCCTAGATAAAACTACTAATAAATGGCTGGGATGGACTCCTACTGCTGGTCTTATTTACTGCCAGCATTTCATTAAACCCTTTACAACATCTGAAAGAGCAGTTGCATCTGAATGTATTTACCAAATTTTTTAATTATATTTTTCTTCCTCTTCCAACCAGAATGTTTAAGAATCATCTCATTATTTTAGTTTTTAACCCCAAAAATTAGAATATTGCTAACCGTAGGGTTTAAAAAAATAATAAACTAGAATTTTATGATGGAAATTTTGTCATGTGCTGGGATTTTACTTTTTCACTGTAGAATTGAAGACACTACACAAAATACCAGAATGTTGTCAAAGAAGTATAAACTCACAGAGGACAATGCAAAGGAATAGAAATCATAAGTAGGTCTATGTCTATATGGTGCAACTTTGTGCTCAGAGCTAGGGAAAATACTGAACCATTTATTTCAAGCTTAGTAAGCACTCAACTATCAAAATTCACAAGACACTGTAAACTACTTCCAACTGCTAGCCTATTAACCCATCCAGATCATATTCAAGAGCTTGATCTCTACGAAACATATTGGAAAGAGAAAAAGATCAACAAACATCCTGTATATCCCTGGACTTTGGACTTCTACTAAAGACTCATTCTCTCTGCTGCCCAGAAAATGTAAGAACTAACCTATGTTAGGGTCATATCAACATCTGACAGGCCTTACTGAAAGGATCTCTACTTCCCTGTGTCACTGTGGGCATTTCCTGAGCTGGATGTGGGACAGAGATTTAGCATCTATTGCTTAGATCTCTTCCATATTAAAAAAATGAGTGATGTCTCACCATTTTTTAAAGAATATATATATACCCTTAAAGGATATTTGTATTAAGCTGGCTTATCTGAATTAAATATCCTTGTCTTCTGTAATGAGTTTGTGATAACTCTCCTCACTTTCCCTATATGCTGGAAGCACAAAGGCATATATACTCTCGCTTTCCTTTTCCTTTTCCTAGACCTAATGTAGACTACAACTCTCTCCCCTCCCCACCTGTACCCTTTCTGTATGATAGTGTTATCCTCAACATGTTGTAATAGATCAAATAACATTTTTTTTTAAAAAAAGGGCTGTACCATTTTACATTTCTGCCAGCAATAAATGAGGGTCCCAATTTCTCCACATTCTGGTCAACACTTGCTATTGTCTGTCTTTTTTATTATTATTATAGCCATCCTAGTGAGTGATACCTCAAATAATTTTTGTCAAAGCCTTTAAGTTACAGATGTAGTTCATTCAACATAAGGAAATTGCCATGTTAACTAATGGGAAAGTCAGTTTTTGTTACTAAATCAATCAGCCATAAATACTTTCTCCAAAAATAAAATCTCTCACTCTTTTTCAATTCAAAAGACATTTTTATTCTCACGAAAGGCATTTGTCTTTTCAGCTCAATTTCTAAGTTATACAGGTAGTAAAATAAAGAGGAGAGAAAAAGCAAAGGGCTTCATCATGACTTTGCAGACTGAAAAAATGTCCTCATCATCCTTAATTTTCCACGGATACTCTCTTTGCTATGATCTTATGGGCTTTTCCTGAAGAAGCCCCCAACCCCCATCTCACACTAGCCTGGGAATGGAAGAAGCAAGACAATAAAAATATATTCCAAACCCTTTCCCTATAATATACCTAAAGCCAAAGGCTAACACCAACCTATGCTCTTAATAAAGATTTATCAAGACAAGGAAAAAGCAGAAGTCTACTACGTTGCATTAAATAAACAAGATTTCACACACGTGTTATTTCAAGTTTCCTTTATATTGGTTCTGTATAAGTTTTTACACCTCCATATAATCAGTATTTGAAATGCATGACGATTATGCTTTTCTTTCTTTTTTCTCTCGTTTATTTTTTAATAAGCACAGTTGTTAAGAGGGGATGTGGAAAAAGGGAAGTAGGGGGAGGCCTAAACTTTAGGACTTTCCATATCCAAGGATTTCTTCTGTTCTTCAACTGTCAGCCACCCAAGCCAGGTACCAATACTCCAGGCTCCCGCTCAGCTGTGACCCTGACCGTTGGCGGTTTAAAAATCTGCACCAAGCAACGGACTCTAAATCCAGATGGACAGAATCATTCACCAATCACGGAACCAGCTTTCCTTGCCCCAGTCCAATGATAACTGCAGCTTGGGGGACTTAGTCCTGAGAAGGAAGGGGCGGGCCACCAGGAACGGCGTTAGAAACACCACCGACCCAAGCCTTCCAGCAGCAGTGAAGTGGTTCTTCAGCATTGTATTTGTATTACCAAGATGTCTCTTTCTAAGAAGTTAACTTTGGACAAACTGGATGTTAAAGGTAAACGAGTCATTATGAGAGTAGACTTCAATGTACCCATGAAGGAGAACCAGATTATAAGCAACCAGAGAATCAAGGCTGCAATACCAAGCATCAAATTCTGTCTGGATAATGAAGCCAAGTCAGTCGTTCTTATGAGTCATCTGGGTCGACCTGACGGTGTCCCCATGCCTGATAAATACTCCTTGGAACCTGTTGCTGCTGAGCTCAAATCTTTACTGGGTAAGGATGTTCTGTTCCTGAAGGACTGCGTGGGCCCCGAAGTAGAAAAGGCCTGTGCAAACCCAGCTACTGGTTCAGTCATTTTGCTGGAGAATTTGCGCTTTCATGTGGAGGAAGAAGGGAAGGGCCAAGATCCTTCTGGAAATAAGCTTAATGCTGAACCACACAAAATACAAGCCTTTCGAGAATCACTTTCAAAGCTAGGGGATGTTTATGTCAATGACGCATTTGGCACTGCTCACCGGGCCCACAGTTCCATGGTGGGAGTGAACCTGCCTCAGAAGGCCTCTGGATTTCTGATGAAGAAGGAACTGGATTATTTTGCCAAAGCCTTGGAAAACCCAGAGAGGCCCTTTCTGGCTATACTTGGTGGAGCCAAAGTGGCAGACAAGATCCAACTGATCAAAAATCTGCTGGACAAAGTCAATCAGATGATTATTGGTGGTGGAATGGCCTATACCTTCCTTAAGGTACTCAACAACATGGAAATTGGTGCTTCCCTGTTTGATGAAGAGGGAGCAAAGATTGTGAAGGAGATCATGGCCAAAGCTGATAAGAATGGTGTGAACATTACCTTTCCTGTTGACTTTGTCACTGCTGACAAGTTTGAGGAGCATGCTAAGGTTGGCCAAGCCACAGTAGCATCAGGCATACCTGCTGGCTGGATGGCTTTGGACTGTGGTCCTGAGACCAACAAGAAGTACGCTCAAGTTGTGGCCCAAGCCAAGTTAATTGTGTGGAATGGACCTGTAGGGGTATTTGAATGGGATGCCTTTGCTAAGGGAACCAAAGCCCTTATGGATGAAATTGTGAAAGCCACTTCCAGGGGCTGTATTACCATTATAGGAGGTGGAGACACTGCCACTTGCTGTGAAAAATGGAACACTGAAGATAAAGTCAGCCACGTGAGCACTGGAGGAGGTGCCAGTCTAGAGCTTCTGGAGGGTAAAGTTCTTCCTGGAGTGGATGCCCTCAGCAACCTGTAGTTGACAAAGTGTGTCTTCCTACTGCTACATATCCACAACCCTTAAGTCACCTTAGTGCTTTTACATCTCAACGTGACTTTTGTTAAAATCTAGACCCCTGTATCAAGATCCAGGCAATGACCAAGTGATTGACCATCAGCAACTCTCAACATCAGTACAGCAGTGCAATTCACTTTAATTCTGTCATGCATTTACTTTCAAGATCTCACTTGAACTTCACCATTGTGATTCCTAGGAAGTGGGTTGCCTATTAAAGTGAGGTAAATAAACTGAGTCTCCTCTTCTTTGTGTTTTTTGTCCAGCTTTGTTATTGTTTCACTAGTTGAAACATGGAAACAAGGCAAAACCCTAATTAAAAAAAAAAGATTTTATTATTTTTAGAGAGGGGAGAATGGAGAGAGGCAGAGAAGGAGAGAGACATCAATGTGTGGTTGCCTTTCACCTGCTTCCAGCTATAGGCTGGGCTAGACAACTGGATTGCAACCTGGTTATGTGCCCTAGCTGGGGATCGAACCAGTGACCTTTGGGTTTGCAGGCCAGCACCTTATCCACTGTGCCACCAGTCAGGGCTCAAAGCCCTGATTTTTGAGGGATGGTGAGATAGAAGTCAACAAACTATTAACCAATAAAAATACAGCATGCACACAATCAATTGGCAAAATTTTGGTAAAATAACATACCACAAGTGTTACACTTTGAAATAAATTTATTCTTATATGTAAACACATAAACATAGTCATTTTTTAAATTGTTCAAAAGAGTCTCCATTTGCTGCAATAATAGACTCAATTTGACTTCGGAATCTTAAGCACACTCTAACTTTATCCATGGACATCATAATGTTTTCTATCTTAGCTTTAACAGCTTCTTTATTGGAATGAGGTTGTTTATTAACAAATGCTTCATACGTAATAGTCTGAAGAATTTGTATCTGGTGAACTAGTTGGCCAGGTTTCCTTTGATCAGAACTCAGGAACATTGACACTGAGGAATTCTTGCACCTTTTTGGCATTATGTGCTGGTGCACCATCTTGTTAGAAGATAAAATGATGTCCATTGTGATTTGCTTCATCCACAGTACAACTACTTCTCTCAAAATATCAAGGTAAACATTCTGGATCTTTGTTGATGATCTCCTGGATTCTGTGTACAATATCTGGACTTGTGCAATCCTTATGTATTTTCTTTTTTGGTATGGCGACATCAGGATCAGCACCATATACCTTCTTCATGTTGTAAACTACATAAAGGGATGTTATTGAAGTCCACAATTTCCTTAGCATCTTGCCCTATATGCAGTCCAGAAACTATGGTTGCTCTAACATTGTATTCCTTTGACATGATGGTTACTCTCAGAATTTAATACTTTATATCTGAAACAATGATGTTAAATCATAACCTTAGAAACATAGTTTTTCAAAATTGATAAGCATGTGAAATAAGGAGATGCAAAGTTATTGCCAATTGATCATGGGCACCCTGTAAACTGAGAAAGAAAATTATATTTAAGAACTCATGAGTACCATTCAAACTCTGTTAAGAGGAAATTTCTTAATAAAGCAGACAAGAAATAAAAAATTCTTATTAAACCCATGAAGTTTAAAAAAAAAGTGTTAAACCCAAAAAGGTATGCTTGTGCATGTGCATGCATGACCGTACACACCCACGTGACATGTTAGGATGGGAGCTGCAAATCAAAGCCATGTCTCAAATAAGTATATTTAAATCAGATTTTGTTTAATAAATAGATAATGTAACTGCCAAATCTAAAACTGGGCTTATGAGATACATAGGAAATATATATAAAGATTGTTTACCCATGGGAAAAACGGAGACATAAAAACTATATTAGAAAACAAAGCAAGAAAATACTAAAAAATGTAGAAATAAAAATACCTACTAGAGAATATTTTGCCTAGTTACATAGACAGAGGTGGTGGAGGGTAATGTTGGTATCTAATTAAGAGTAAAAAAGCCTGGCTGGTGGCACAGTGGATAAGAAGCTGGCCTGCGAACGCAAAGGTCGCTGGTTTGATCCTCAGCCAGGGCACATAACCAGGTTGCAAGCCAGGTCTCTAGCCAGGTCTGTAGCTGGAGGCAGGTGAAAGGCAACCATACATTGATGTTTCTCTCCCTCTCTGCCTTTCTCCCTTCCCCTCTCTCTAAAAATAATAAATAAAATATATTTTTTTAAAAAGTAAAAATGCAGAGTGAATTTTCCCTGCTGTCATGGCCTATGTCCCATAGGCCCAGGTAAATTCTATATATTCTATATATTCAGCATCTTGGATAATTGAACATAAATTATAATCTTAATATACTTAAAGCTTTAAGTTATTTCTAAGGACAATATTAATAATGTCATTGTAATCTCAGGGAAGATGTAGAAGTTAAAATATAGACCTAAAAAACAAAGTAAAAAAAACAATATTAGTTAAAACAAGATTATAGCATATTATTGCCTTATGTATAAGACTGGCACACACAGATGGGCTCTTCAGCATGTAGCCATCTAGAACACCAAACTAGTGGCACAAACCTGTTACTCTCAATAAATGAGTTCCATCTCTGTGTCTGAGGTGTCTGTCTGAGCTTTTACTACTTGATAGCCAGCCCAAAGGTGGAGTCAAAGAAAAGCAATACAGTTTTAAAAAATATATGGCCTGAAAAGTTCAGAATTTTTTTTCACTTACTCTATTGGCTATTAGTTGTATAAGATGACCCATTTTGCAAGGGAGGCTTGGGGATTTATTCTTTTCAGTTGCATACCTTTATATTCAACTAAAAAGCAATAGATTCTATTACTAAATGAAAGGCACGAATAAATACTGGAGTAAAATTCATGATTTCTGCCAGATTGTCAGAGACTTAGGGGGAAAAAAAAACATGCATCACCCAGACATATCCAATATGGGAAACTAAAAAGTATAGTCATTTATCCAACACCACTCTCTATACACACCTACTATAGAATGGTGGAAAAGACAGGAAACTTCAATAAAAATCCTCACCTAAAAAGCCATTGGTTCATTAGAATTATAACTAAATTTTGCTAGATTAAAGTTTTAAGAACTCCTTGAGATGGTAGTGGAAAAATTTCCTTGGCTAGACTCTGACTTTGTTCTCTGGAAGGAAGTCTCTCGTTCATTGTCCTTTTAGTCCCAAAATTTGGTCATCTGGGAAATTTTCCTTCTTTCCTAATCTTTTGGAAGCCAGTGTTGGAGAGCTGAACCATATTAGGCCACTGCAAAGCTTTTTCCAGCTTTCCCCTTGCTGGTGCATTTTCAAGAAAGCAATGATTTCCTGTTATAGTTCACAATTAAAGCCTTTCAGCCCTTGGCTGGTGGCTCAGTGGATAGGTGCAAGCCTGAGAACCAAAGGGTTGCTGGTTCCCAGTCAGGGCACATGCCTGGGTTGTGGGCCAGGTTCTCAGTTGGAGGTGTGCACATCTCTCCCTTTCTTTCTAAAACAAAAAAACAAACAAACAAAGCCATTCAGGGCCACACTTGTGATTTTTCTACTTTCTCCAGAATCAAGATTCCTGGTCTATATAATTACATGTGAAAGGACCTCATCCCAAAATTTCTTCTAGTTATAGTTCTTGCTTTTAACTAACTGGCCTATTTGCTGGGTCATCTTCTTCATCTTAAGCGTGGTTAATTTCATATATGGTATTTGTCCTTCACTGACTGGCTTATTTCACTAAGCATAATACTTTCTAGTTCCATCATGTTTTTGCAAAGGTTAGGAGATCCTTCTTTCTTTCTGCTGCGTAGTATTCCATTGTGTAAATGTACCAAAGTTTTTTGATCCAATCATCCACTGATGGGCACTTAGGCTGTTTCCAGCACTTGGCTATTGTAAATAGTGCTGCTATGAACATAGGTGTACATCGGTTCTTATGAATTGGTGTTTCAGGATTCTTTGGGTATAGTCCAAGTAGAGCTAGTCAGTGAAGGACAAATACCATATATGATCTCACCCATTACAGGACAATAAAGAACAAAACAAGCAAAACAGAACCAAATATATGAATACAGTGAATAGGCCTTCAGTGGTCAGGGGGAAGGGAATTGGGGGAAGGAAGAGTCAGGGAAAGGGAGCAGTTTGGACAAGAACCTAGTATGAAGGAACCATGGACATGAACGACATGTGGGATTGACTTTGGGGGGGAACTGGTGGGTGAGGAGGGGGACAGAGGGGAGCAAAAAGGGAATGGATGTAATACAACAACAATAAAATTAAATTTAAAAAATGAAACATTGTAGCCATGAAAGTAATAAAAAAGAAAAAAGAAAAAAAAGAGGTTAACTTGTGTGTGTGAAGCAAGCAGGGATGGGAAAAGGGCAGCACTATAATTTGATCTTTGACTATGACATCTTTATATTTTTGGCTGAAAAGTTCAAAAATTTGAGAAAACTCTTGACAATCTTTCCCTGCCATTTGTGGTATTGAGACAGATTTTTCAACTCAGAACTTTCCTGGTCTATTAGCTAATTTAGGTTGCAGGCAAAAAACATTGTGCAGTATTTCCTGACTGTGCTCATTTCTTTTAAATATTTTTTTATTTTCAGAGAGACGAAAAGGGAGGGAGAGAAACATTGATATGAGAGAGAAACATTGATCAGTTGCCTCTCACACACATCCCAAGTATTTGCCTCAGCCCAGGATGCCTCGACCAGGAATTGAACTGGCAACCTTTTGCTTTGTGGGATGAAACTCAACCACCCCAGTCAGGGCTTTATTCTTTATTTCACTTAGGGTTAGTATTACAATATTTTACTAATAAAATATTTAATTTTGAGATTCCATCCCTTCCTGGTATGGGTAATATAGCACATGTACAATAAAATATTCTAAAATATAAAAGGGTTAGGGATTACAAAACATATCTGGCTGCAAGGGTTTTGAGTAAGGGATTGTGAAACCATGCATCTTCCTACCTTCTTAGGTGCACATGTGGACATATACACACACAAATAGGTGAAGGTAATTACAAAGTACAAGCTTCCACTTACAAAAGAAATAAGCTCATTTTTGTTGGATGTTGCTTAAAACATCATTAAACAAAAACAAGGATATTCTGCCCCTTTCTAACTAGTTTCCCTGTAACTTCAGGCCCTACAGGAACATGTGATTCCTATTCTGATACCATAGGCAATACATGCCACAGCAGGAAGTAATGGCCACCTTCCCACCTTCCATTTCTCTCTACTCAGTTCCTTACACCTGAACCCTTAATGAATGCCATTTTTTATCTGTGTTATTACGGCAGCATGTCCCTTATCAGTAGCAGTTTCTACTTTAGTCTACAGACTAGTATTTCTCAATCAAGGACATTTTCCACTGATAGGGCACATTTGTCAAATGGACACATTTTTGTTTGTCATAAACAGGGCAAAGGGGGAGGAGCTGGGGGCATCTAGTCTTTGCCACCAAAGCTATTCCTAAACATACTACAATACACAGGGCAGTTCTTGCAACAAAGAACTCTGCAGTCTAAGATGTCAGCATAGAAAGTTATTTCATTCTCATGTGACATTCCAGGGTGGTTATAAGTAAGTAGACACTTCTTGTTGTGTTCACCCAAGGATCCAGGCAAGCAAAATGTCCCTGCCATCACCTGCATGTGGCTTCGATCTCCAGGAGCACAAAGATCAATTGAATTTTGACATATCTAGTCAATTGCATAGGGAAAAAGGAGTCCAGAACAAGCATCCTATTGTTGAGGAAGAAAGTGGGTGCCATGTGTATTAATTTTGCTTGCATCCATTTGGCCTGAACTGAGTAATATGATGGTATCTAGCTAATAGGGTAATATATTTTCTGGCTGGGTGATCATGGACCCCATTGAAACTATGATGAAAAAGAAGAAGAATAAAAGGTGAATTTAAGACATCAAAAAAAAGGAACCTATTTAAAATTTATGTAATACACTGGAAGATCCATGAAGATCATGCTGTTTTGTACATAATTATCCCTAAGAGTAAGACAAACAAGTACAATTCATGGAAAAATTTATGAAAAGTTAAAATGAGTTAAGAAGACAATAATGTAAGATTAAAGTAGGCTAGAAAAAGATATACAAGATATACAAGATAAAAGAAATTCAAATATTTTTAGTAAAAAACATTAAATGACATTATAGCAAGTAAGTGAAAGAAATTAAAAATGCAGAGAAAAGAACCAGTGAGTTGAATTAGAAGATGAGGGAGAAAAGCTCAGAATTTCAGGTAGATTTAGAAAGTAAAAAATATATGGTATCATTACATATAAATATATATCACACACATTCATAAATATGTGTATGTTTATAAGATTTTATATATTATAATTAAATTTATAGTTACATATTAAAATTGAATACATAAAAAGCTACTGCAATTTCTTCTTATAAAACACAATTTAAAAAATAGCTTAAATTTAGGGTGTTACTATAAGATGGTGGGATTGCCTTGGGCTTTGATACAAGCAAAAACTGTGGGGCTTATTTGTTTTCCCAGAGTTGCAATTTCAGTTATACTCACATGCTTGGACATTACTATTCATTTATTTTCTATGCATTTCTGATCCAAAATAATCTGTATTGAAATAACATATCCAGTAACATTAATTACTAAAGCTTTGATAAAATAATTTTTAAAAGTAGATGTTCTATTTCATGGCCTTATACTTCTGTTAATTTTGAGAAAGGAATTTCACATCTTAGTCACTGTAAGTCTTCTAGGGATTATAGCCAATTTTGTGTTTTATACATCAATGTGCATTAACAATAATCCAAAATAAAAAGTAAATGTGAGATAATTGAAAACAAAACAGGTTAGAAAAGCATATGCAGCCCTAGCTGTTGGCTCAGTGGATAGGTGCCAGCCTACAAACCCAAAGGTCACTGGTTCAATTCCCAGCCAGGGCACATAACCAGGTTGTGAGCCAGGTCTCCAGCCAGGTCCTTAGCTGGAGGCAGGTGGAACGCAACCATACACTCTTCCTTTCTTCCTCCCTCCCTGCCCTTCTCTCTAAAAATAATGAATAAAATCTTTTAAGAAACCCCAAAAAACATAAAACAAGCATATTCACTTACATGTTATGTAAGAAAATGTTTTGCTTAGCATCGCCGTGCCTTGGACCCTGGAGTTTCTCTCTGTACTGTAGCCTGGTAACTTTCTCCAGGAAGTCCAGAGGCAACTGTGGGCTTATCTTTGTTTCCTTGCCCTCATGTGCTGTTTCCAGTTTTTTGTTTAATTTTCCAGTCATTTCCAATGAGAAGGTCTATTCTAGTCCCTCCTATTCCACCTTAATTAAAATTGAAGGTTCAAGTTGTTTATTTTCAAATATTTACACCGAAACTATCTTTAGGACCTTGCTGAGCTCTGGATATATTAAGTTGTTTTTCAATCTTCCCTCTTTCCTGTCTAATATTGTTCAAGAAAATCTATTTTTTTTCTCTGAATCAGAGTCACTTGCTTTTTACTTGGGGGATTAAAAAAATATTTTTTAGAACAATTTTCTAGGTTCATAGCCTATGAATTGACATTGACACATGGTTATTTCTAAAGTACATAGTTTACATTAGAGTTCACTCACGGCATTGTAGATTCTAAAGGTTGTGACAAAGGTATAATGACATGTACCTTATACTTACACCATACAGAATAGTCTCACTGCCCTAAAAGTTGTCTGTGCTCTGACATCTCCTCCTTAACTTCTAGCAACAACTAAACATTTTTCTGTCTCCACAGTTTTGTCTTTTCCAGAATGTCATATAGCTGGAATCATACAGTATGCAGCCTTTTCAGATGCATAATATGCACCTATGTTTCTTCCATATTGACACCAGCTCAAGATGGCAGAGTAGGTGATGGGGGACTCAAATGTTGGAAAATTTTAGTTTCAGGTAATAGTTAATAAGCTTAGTAATGAATGTATGTAAAAAGTTATTGTTTCAGGAACTGGAAGGATGACCCATCTTGACTTTAGGTAACTAACCATAAGTAGTTCCACCTTTGTGCCTTAGGAGGACTGCAGGCAATCAGGATGGCACCTGAGCTATTATATACCAAAGTGAGACTACCGTGCCAAGGACTAAAAGACCACTTCCCAGTACACAGATGAAAGAATGCTACAGCTTTGATCTTATTAACCTTCTTCCTCAATTCCAAACCCCTAACCTACACCTTCTCCTTATAAAAAAGGCCCATTTAAAATGGAATGTAAGATAGTCTGTTAGGGTACAACCCCGCTGTCTTCTCAAATCACTGACCATCTGAATAACGTGCCCATAAAGATTGAATCCCTCTCTCTGCTTATTGGGTCTGGTAGATGCCAGGCAGCATGAACAATAGCTTTTCCGGTTTTGGAATTTTCATATCTCAGGATTATATGTACAGAGCCTCCAGCACCACCTTAATTAATATCAATTTTGCTACGCTGGTACTTGGTTTCTGTGGAATTTTTTGATGGCAGTTTTCTGCTCTGGTAAGTTGTGATTTTCTGTATATGTCTGTCCAGTTTTGGGGGCAGCAGTTTGCCCTGTGACTTAACTTCTCTGACAGATCTAGGAAGGGTTGTTTATATTTCAGTTTGCTCAACTTTTCATTTATTGTTGGACAGAGTGGCAGTTTCTAAGCTGGTTGCATGGTGGATAGGAAACTGAAAATCTGGTTTTGCTTTTATATTTATTTTAAAACTCAAATATAATTTTTATTTTTTAACATACTTTTTTTCCCCAGATATTATATTATGGAAGCCATTACTATTAAGGAAATAAATTTATAGATTTTATACTTTATTTATTTTATCTTCAAACAAACCCCATTCCCTATAAATTTTATACATAGAATTATTTTATTCAGGAGACCGCAAACCCTTGGTGTTGGGTTGGCCAAAAAGCTTTTTTCTCCCCCCCCCCCATAAGATAGTTTTAATAAAGCTTAGTTGTCTTAACTTTATTCAAAATGATTTTGTTAGATTGTTTTGTGACAGCTATCATATCAGCATTCATTTAAAAACCATCAAAATTGGTAAATTTTTGTGTAACCATTTTAATAATGAAGATGGAAGAAAATAAGCAACATTTTTGGCATGTTATATTTTATTATCTCAAGAAAGGTAAAAATGCAACAGAAATGCAAACAAAGATTTATGTAGTGTATGGAGAAGTTGCTGTGATTGATCAAACATGTCAAAAGTGGTTTGTGAAGTTTTGTACTGGAGATTTCGTACTAGCCAATGTTCCAACTTCAGGTAGACCAATTGAAGTTGATAGTGATCAAATCAAGACATTAATTGAGAACAATCAATGGTATACCATGCAGAAGATAGCCAGCATACTCAAACTATTCAAATGAATAAAATTACTGATGAAAATGAGAAATTATGTTTTATTTTATGGAAAAAAAAACATGAACTTTTTGGCCAACATATATCTCAGCTTTACAGAATTATTGTTTTTATTTTTTACTTCTGATGCCCAGCTAGCAATGGACCTTAAATTTGAGTTGGAATGCCATGATTTTCCTAGATATTTTTTCTGATGGCATAGATATATCAGATATCTTAAATGAAAGTAAATCACTGTATGCTATATGTCCAAATTGATTTGTTCTTGATTAAAGCCATAAGCCTTTAATTAATTAATTAATTAATTAATTAATTTAATATAGACCCCTGGCCTGCTTTGGCTTTCCTCTTTTTAAATTTTTATTTATTTATTTATTTATTTTGGTGGCAGTTCTTGTTTTCATTTTGATAAATCAATTTATTTTTTGCTTTAAAACAACAAAATATATTAAAATTACATTGAAAGAAAAGGGAAGGGAAAGATACAGTTAATACCAAGGTTAAAAGTATTAGCAAATAATGATGTACATTTACTAATTTTTCTAAAGCAGTTAGAATTTATGACAATAGCTTTTAAATCCCTTTTCTGGGTTTCTATGAGATCAACTTGAGATACAGATAGGGAAATTGGGATATAGTGGATTTAACCAAGTGCCTACAAAATCTATTACATAAAAGACAAAATCACAGTTACGTTTTCAAAGCTAAATAGAATAGCAATCTAAACACTTTCCATTGTTTCTTAAGTTACTGTGCTATTAAGATTTTCAAAGGCTACTGTACAATTTTAAATCACTACATGGATATGTTTTGCAAATAAAGTTTTAATTTTAATATCCACATTTCTTTCAAAAGCCATACATGAAGTTCTGATGAGTTGCTCTAGACCCATACCCAACTCCAGCTCTCTATGTATAGCTATAGAAGGCCATAGGTAATAGCACAGTTGACCCAGAATGGAATGGGGGACAGCCACACTGTGGATGCAGACAGTCATACAAAAGGGAACAAGGCTTGAAGGGATATAAACAAATAATTTCTCTATTAAGAGGTAGTATCATTGGTCTTTCATCATTTATACAAACGTATTATGTACCCAGGATGGCTGGGTACATAACTATTTCCATGTTATAGCCATAGACCCTGGAGTTGAAATTAGGCCATGGGAAATAAGGCCATGGGAAATTAGCTACTATGAAACCTGGCCTGTTCTCTCACCTTGCCTAATCCTTTGTTGTATCAACAGCAGAAGTTTTTTTTTTTTCTTTAATTTGAAACCACATCCTGATCTGAGTGAAATCTCCCTACCCTTTCACATGTTTTTTTCTGATTCCCTGTAATTAGCATTGTTTAGCATTGATTGACAAGCTAGTGCCTTCAAGTTTACCTCTTTGAATAAAAAATCTTGAGGAACAAGGAATAGGGCCTTTGGCCTCAAGCCATTGGCCAGATATTCGTCCCTTTACACAGGAGCTGTTTAGGATGATGGTTTTATTTCATCCATAGCACTGGGGGTCTCTGTGGGCAGGGGTTCTCCACAGGTGATATGATAAAAATATTTAGTATTTACTATTTAAGTAGCATACATGCATTACTTGGAGATTTAAATTACATAACTAACTAATTGATCAAAAAATCCTTAGGTCTTATACCAAGCCATTAGCAAATAAAGTCTTTAGGTACACTGAAGGGAGATATGTCTTATCAGGAAGAAAAGGCAATATACATGTGCCCAGGGAGAATTGCCTAGTAGCACATTTACAGAAGTAATGGGATTAAGGAGATTTAACATCCAGCAGACTGGGGGCCTCAAGGTGATGCTGCAGAACAGAGTTTTCAATGTGTTCTCCCCAGGTCAACAGCACCCAGAAACTTGCTAGGAATGTGGATTACTGCATGAGATCCACTGAATCATAACTCTGGGGTGGATCCTGGAATCTGTGTTTTAATCAGCTCTCAAATGTTTCTTTCTCTTTTTTTTCTCAATCCCTCTCCACTTCTACCCCAAGTCCTGTTTCTATTTCAGCTAAAGTTGATAATCACTCATATAGAATAACTTTAAAGGAAATAGGAATTTGTTCTAGCAACAGTTATGCCAATATCTAGTTGTTTTTAATTGAGGCAAATTATTTTATACTCTGGCCTCCTTTATCTGAAAACTAATCTATCTGAAAACTAAACTAAAATGCGCTACTAGGCAATTCTTCCTGGGCACATGTATATTGCCTTTTCTTCCTGATAAGGCATATCTCCCTTCAGTGCACCTAAAGACTTTATTTGCTAATGGCTTGGTATAAGACCTAAGGACTTTTTGATCAATTAGTTAGTTATGTAATTTAAATCTCCAAGTAATGCATGTATGCTACTTAAATAGTAAATACTAAATACTTTTATCATATCACCTGTGGAGAACCCCTGCCCACAGAGACCCCAGTGCCATGGATGAAATAAAACCATCATCCTAAATATATATATATATATATATATATATATTTTTTTTTTTTCTTTTTTTCTGGGGTTCCTTTTTTTTGTGAATTATATGGCTCTGAAATCCTGATTGGTATACTTGAGACTATTGGCTACCTTTTTTTATTTACTCTTAAAAAAATAGGGGAAAAAAATGGTCCAGGAGCTAATAGTCATGTGACAGAGAGGTCTAAATTTGAGAGATAGGGAGAGAGAGAGAACATAAGAACTTTGGCTCTCCAACTATCAATTCTTTTGCAATTCAAATCTTAATTCCTATATAGGAAAGCAAATTTCTCCAAAACTAGAGTGTCTGAGAACTTAAAAAAAAAATGGGATAAAATATAGTGAAATGGATTCAATGATTCTTTACCTTATAAACAGTAGGTAAGTCCAAAGTTCACATCTAAAAGAGAAATTCATAGTTCAGAAAAATACCTGTACATTTAAGTGTTTGGTTTTTTTTGTTTTATTTATTGTTGTTGTATTACATCCATCCCCTTTTTGCTCCCCTCTGTCCCCTCCCCACCCACCCATTCCCCCCAAAGTTGGTTTGTTTTTATTTGCTTGTTTGTTTTGGTTGTTTGTGCAGATAAAGAATAGCATGAGAAAGAGGCTTATTTTTCATTGTATACACTTTACACAGTTTGAATTGGTGTTCTGATCATCTTTTCAGTTAGAAAAAAATATCTATAATTGAAAAGAAAATTAACTTAACTGGATAGGCCCAGATATTACCCATCTATGAAAGAAGTCTTAACCTCCACTTTCCCTTGTCCAACCAACATATTCAGATAAATGAATCATACCTCTGGGTTAATTTCTTCTTTATGTAAGCCTCTTGTTTAGCTCTTTTAACATTATTAGAATTTTCCTTTGTTTACATGTTCATCTCTCCTAGCCCTTAAAGGTCAAAGATCACTTTTCTTTATTATTATTATTATTATACAAAAACTGATTTATTATTTTGACAGTATTTTGAAAAGTCAGTTGGAGCAAAATAAGTAAAGAGAAAAGGTTGGCCTCTAGAAGATCTCACACTAGGATCCCAAAGGGAAAGAAAACAATATTGCTACCAGCATCAGGGTCAAAAGGTTGATAAAACATTATTACATGCTTGATAACTCTCCAAGAGGCTAAGGTATTACATGGAAGACTTAGGGCAGCTTAATTTGTGAGTTACTATTAATGATGGGAAACCACTGGCCCAGGGCTTTGCTGGGAAATATGGTTTGGGGTTAGCTGGCTGACATCGACAATTAACAGTTTCATCTGGATGCAAAAAAAAAGCATGGAGACCCTGAGCTTTGATTCCTAATTCATGTATTGTAGAATCTATAGGGGGAAAAATAAGTAAAAATGCCCAGAAGCATCAAAAGGCTTGATCTTCTAATGAATGAAAGTCCTCTATAAATTATGACTTGAGGGAAATAGTTGCCAGTGCTCCTAAATCTTAACCTCAGTTTCTTAATTTTTAAAGTAAAGGGGGTGTAATAATATAGTTAATATCTCTGATCCAGCTGAAACTTTGTTAAATATTACAAATATAAAATTTATTTATTTTTAAAAGGTTTTTTAAATTATTATTTTCAGAGAGACAGGCAGAGAGGGAGGAGGAAATGGAGAGAAGCATCAACGTATGGTTGTCTTTCATCTGCCTCCAGCTAAGGAATTGGCTGGAGACCTGGCTTGCAACCTGGTTATGTGCCCTGACTGGGGCATCGAACCAACGACCTTGGGTTTGTAGGCTGGTGCTAATCCACTGAGCTGCTCCAGCCAGGGCTCAAATATAAAATTTAAATAGTAACCTTTTTTTTTTTTTTTTTTGCTTTAATTTGAACTTAAGATAGATGTCCAAAATTCTAACTTTATCATAAGAGTATTTTGTAAACACTTGTGATTACCATGGTTTCACTTAGAATGAGTCATATGGGAATAAATGAATCTCTCTTAAGAGAATTATTAGAATGCTTTCAGTAAACAATTGGCCAAGGGCATTGTTTAATACATTCGTCAGCAAGACTAAAAAATATGGACTGGGTAACAGAGGGTAGATTCATAAATAGTCAGAGCACTGTTGAGAAGACTGCTGATCTATGGATCAGCATCACACAGGTTCAGTAAATGGAGATGTATCAAGAATGGATAGAGCTACTTTTTAGGTAGTTTCCTATCACTAGACATATTCGAGGGCAGCCTGTACCTCAATTTTATGGTATAAAGCAAATGAATGTTTTGTTGGTAAATTAAATGAACACTAAGGTCCTTTAAAAATTTTTCAAAAATTCATTACCATTTCCATAGATCCAAAATGCCTGTTAATAAATCTAAATATCTATTTCTGATTTATTTTTTTTAACAGACTTAGTAAACTAAGGATAACAGACACATCTTTAACACGATAAAGAAGCCCTATTTCAGATAAAACAAACATGGAGAAATACCACAGATGTTTCCATTGATGTAAGAATAAAGATGTTACTATCGCTATTATTATTCATTAGCTAAAAACTTCTACAATAAGCTAAATAAAACCTGATAGAGGAAAAGTTCACGTCTGGATACAATTGTCTACTGTAAAAAACTCAAGACTTTAAACTGAAAATTACCAGAATGAGGAGAAAGAAGTCTGGAACAGTGTTAGATTATAAAAGTAAGTGTAAAATTCAGTAATTTTTCTATATACTAGCAATAGCCAATCAAAATAGAATAAAAGCTATGATAGAAAATAAATAAAAACAAGCTGACCCAAGCCCTGACTGGTGTGACTCAGTTGTTTGTAGCATCCTCCTATAACTGAAAGGCTGTGGGTTCGATCCCCAGTCAGGCCATGAATGGTCCAGGTGCATACCAGGAGGCAATCAATTAATGTTTTTCTCTCTCTTCCTCTCTCCTCCCTCCGTCTTTAAAAGTAATGAAAAATATGTCCTTCAATGCTGTATTCCTCTCTGTGTCTCTCTGTTTCTTCACCTTCTTAAAGCATCTCTTGCAATGCTGGCTTGGTGAAGATGTAGTCTTTTAGCCTTCTTTTGTTTGGGAAACTCCTTATGTCACCTTCCTTTTTTTTTTTTTGGTTTCCACTTCATCTTT
>PVIW01012749.1:0-10980 GCA_004026585.1 Noctilio leporinus
GTCTGTCATTGGTATTTTAATTGGGATTGCATTGAATCTGTAGATTGCTTTGGGTAGTATGGACATTTTAATGATGTTAATTCTTCCCATCCACGAACATGGTATATGCTTCCATTTATTTGTGTCTTCCTTGATTTCTTTCTTCATTGTTCTGTAGTTTTCTGAGTACAGGTCTTTGACCTCCTTAGTTAAGTTGATTTCTAGGTACTTTATTTTTCTTGTTGCTGTGGTAAATGGGATTTGTTTTTTTGCTTCTATTTCTGTTGTTTCATTATTGGTATACAAAAATGCTTTTGATTTCTGGATATTGACTTTATACCCAGCTATTTTGCTAAATTTGCTTATTAGGTCAAGTAGGTTTTTGGTGGAGCCAATCGGGTTTTGTATGTACACTATCATATCATCTGCAAAAAATGACAGTTTGACTTCCTCCTTTCTAATTTGGATACCTTTGATTCCTTTTTCTTCTCTGATGGCTATAGCCAGAACTTCCAAGACAATGTTGAATAGAAGTGGAGAAAGTGGGCAGCCTTGTCTGGTTCCTGATCTTAGGGGGAAAGCTTTCAGTTTTTGTCCATTAAGTATGATGTTGGCTTCAGGTTTCTCCTAGATGGCCTTTATGATGTTGAGGTATGCTCTCCCTATTCCCATTTTGCTGAGGGTTTTTATCATAAATGGTTGCTGCACTTTATCAAATGCTTTTTCAGCATCTATTGATATGATCATATGGTTTTTATCTTTCAATTTGTTGATGTGGTGTATTACATTGATTGATTTACATCTTTCCCCTTCTTAAGTCATGTGATTAGCGTTCCCATACACTCTGCCTGTGTACATTCCTTTCCCTGACCCCACCTTTACCTCGAGCACTAGTCTGTGCTCTGCTTCTCCGTGTAGCTCATCTCCTCCAGAGTTGCTAGAGCTTTCTCCACATCCTTAGCTCTCATTTTTACACTCAAAACTCCTGAATCTGCCTCTGCTCATACACATCACCCAGACTGTTCCTTTGGAGGTCACCAGTGATTGCCTTGCTGCCAAATACAGCAGTTTTCAGAGCTCATCTCACTTAAGTTAGTAGCCTCCAGCGCAGTTGATCACTGTCCTTCTTGTAGCTCTCTTGAATTCTCTTACTCCACACTATGATTTTCTTCTACCTTTTTGGTCTCCTTCAAAGCCTTTCTTATAGGAACACCTCTTCAGGGTTTAGTCCATGGCCCTTTTCTTGTTACCTTCTTGGAGAATTGGATGCTACCACCTCTGGAGCTTTAAATCATCGCACCTGTATTTGAGCAACTCACAAATTTGTTATCTCCAATGTATCCCACTCTGTAGGGTTCCAGGTCTCATATCCAGAAGCTCACTTAGCATCTCTACTTAGAGGGCTCCATAGGCAGTTTATTCCAAACACGCAAAGGCAGGTATGGGAGCACATTGCACAGGTATCTAGATATCCACAGGGAACAGGAAAGGAAACATCAAGGATGCCAATATGGAAATAGGAGAGAATGGGTCAGGGCATGCAGGACCTTGTGGAGATCATGACAAGAACCTGGCTCAAGTGGGAAATCATGGCCTGGTTCTGAGCAAAAGTGACATGACAAGACTAAGCTTACCTCTTAGTAAAATCGCTTGTGTGTGAAAAAATACATCATATCCATGGCAGCAAGTGCAGAGTCAAGGAGACAAGTGAGGAGGTTGTATGGTGCAGCATATAAAAGGTGAAGGTGATTTTGACCTTCATAGCAGCAATGGATTTTGGATATATTTTGAAGGTGGGTTTGCCAGGAGCTCATATTCAGGGTCAATGAGAAAGAAGACTCAAGATTGATCTTAAGGTTTTTGGTCTGAATAACTATGTAGAGTTGCAAGTAAGTAAAATGGTTAGAGCTGTTTGGGGAAGTTCAGTGTTGGATATGTTAAGCTTGAAATGCTACCAGACACCTAGGAGAATGTAGCCATTGGATATATAATTTGAAGTTTAAGGGAAAGGAGTGAGCTGGAGATAATTTGGGGGGTCAATTGCATATAAATAGTATTTCAAACATTTCAATGTGAAGAGGCCAGGGACCAGCAAAAAAGACAGAAAGAGTGAGGAAGAGGCAAACCAGAAAAGTCTAGTACCCAAAGTATGTAAATAGATCAGTGTGTCCCAGCCTGCTGCTGACAGATCACATAAGAGCACTGAGGTGGTTCCTTTGGTTTCATAATGTGGAGGTTATTGTACTCAATGAGCAGTTGCAGGGGCACAGTGGGTGCAAAAAGCCTGAGAGAAGCAGGTTCATGAGAAACCAGGAAGGGAGTGATTGGACACAATTACATAACTAATTTGAAGAGTTTTACTTTTAAGAGGAACAGAAGAATGGGATTGTGACTGAAGGAAGAAGGGGGTCAAGACAGGGGGGTCTCATTTATTTTAGGACTAATGCAGTCAGTTTCTAAATATCCAAACACCGCATCATTTCTGCACTGGTTGATCTCTGTCATTTACCAATTTCCTACTTATACCTGAATCTCATTCTTAGCACTTTTCTTCTTCATTGGTTTTGTGCTTAATCCTCAGCCTATTTTCATTACTAACTCTTTTTTTTATCACTCTATAAGTTTTGGTACATGTGCTGCCAAAGCAAGCCCAATCACTGTATAAGTTTTGGAATAAGCTCAAGTTCCACCAAAAATATGACTAGAAATATTTGTAATTGGATTTCATTTTCTGATTAGTGTAAATGGGATTTGTGTTCACTTATTTAAATTTTCCTTTGTGTCCTCTAATGGAAATTTAATTTTTTTCTGTAAGCTCTTGTATCTTTATGGGACCTTTAAGGGTAATTTATAGATATCCTATAGATGTTGCTGTCATGAGTGGGATTGTCTTATATTTTCTAATTATTGCTGATTTATAAAAATATTACTGTTTTCTCTAAACTGATCTTACATTCAGCAGTCCAAGGTCTTAATTCTAGTAGTTTGTTCTGTTTTGTTATGATGATGTATATAGAAGTCCTGTTATCTACAATATTTTTCTCTTTTTAATTATTTTTTTCAAGATTTTATTTATTATTTTTAGAGAGAGGGGAAGGGAGGGAGGCAGAGAGGGAGAGAGACATCAATGTATGGTTTCCTTTCACCTGCCTCCAGCTACAGAGCTGGCTGGAGACCTGGCTTGCAACCTGGTTATGTGCCCTGGCTGAGAATCAAACCAGTGACCTTTGGATTTGCAGGCCAGCACTTATCCACTGAGCCACCAGCCAAAGCTCTTTTTAGTTAAACATCTTAGTATTTCTGTTCTTTTATTACATTAATCTGGGTTTCTAATACTCTGTTGAACAATGGCAGCAATAGCGAACATCATTCTCTTGTCCCCGATATAACAGTGTTTAATAAGTGTAAAACATCATGCGATAGATTTTGGGTGGATAACCTTTATCAAATTATTCCTAGATTTGGAGATATTTTTAGAATTATAGATTTTATTTCTAGATTTGAAGATGTTTTTAGGATTATAGATTTGTCCCATGCTGGATTACATTGGTATATTTTCTGACTAAGCTCTATTTTGATTACAATATAATTTCTACACTATTACATGTAGTTTATATTTTAATATCCATACTTATAATTTAAATGGTCCTATAATCATTTTTATAACAACCTTATATAATCTAGGAATCAGCATTCTGGTAACCTCAATATTTGACTGAGCAGTTTTTCCACACTTCCTGCTTTATGGAACCATTGTGTGTGACCAGGTTTGATTATGTTTCTTCAGAATTGGTCAGGACCCTCAGCCCTTTAAGGTTCTCTAGGTTCAGGGTCTTTGGATTGGGTATAGTTTGTGATTATCTCTCTTTGTATACCTTATTTCCCTTTTATATTTTGTGTTTGTTTCTTTCGCATTTATATGGTAATCTTCCCAGCATTTTACCTAGCTCATTATTTTTACATTTAATTTTGTTTTTAATCATATTTTCTTTATTTTGTTTTTATTTTTCTTTATTTTTTGATTGAATTTGTTCTTACTCTTTGTAGCTTCTTACATTTAGGTGTTATTAGTTTTCTTTTTTCCCAATAAATATCTTTTTTTTTTTTTTTTAAAGATTTTATTTCATTATTTTCTAGAAAGAGGGGAAGGGAGAGAGGCAGAGAGGGAGAGAGACATCAATGTATGGTTGCTTTTCACCTGCCTCCAGCCACAGACCTGACTGGAGACCTGGTCTGCAACCTGGTTATGTGCCCTGGCTGGGGAATCGAACCTGCGACCTTTGGGTTCACAGGCCGGCACCTTAACCACTGTGCTACCAGCCAGGGCTCCAATAAATATCTTTAAGAAAACAACATCAAAGGCAGTATTTTCAATGTTTACTTCTAAATAATTTTTTTTTAGTCTCTTCTAATCAGTGATTCTCTCTCATATCTGAGGTTGCATTTGGGAGGAGTCAACAGCCTGTGCCAGTTTGATCTATGCTGTAGGTTTGAGGAGTTCCTAAATTCTACCAGATAGATATTTGTCCAGCTTCCTCCCTGGCTTGAAGCATATGATAGAGAACACATCTGCACTCTTGATTTCTCTATCCCTGGGACTTAGCCCAGTGCTTATTTAGTATTTACCTATTTGGATAAAATAATAGGCTTTCCAAAGTTTGTATTTAAAATGTAAGATAGGCCCTGAAACAGCTTTTAAGTTTCTGAACTCGAGCCATAATTCTGGGTGCATTTGGTTTTAATGACTTTCATCTGACATTCAGTCATGGCAGCCAGAGAAAGGGGGCAATTTGTTTCCATCCTTCTCCCATCAGGCAATTATTTTAATTCTCCCCTGAGAGTACATGGCCTAAAAACAATTGGTACCTTTTTGTGTACAAGTTTAACATTAAAGTTCACATAAGATTTGGGTTTTTAAAAAGAATATTGTTTTGTTTCTACATTAGTAAAGAAAACTAATCTAGAACGTTCTCCCACATTCCAAAAGCCGTAGATTCTAAGATCCCATGATTCAAATTTGCATTATGATTTTTGAGAGATCATAGCATGGTGTCTGGCATTTAAAGGACACACACCCTAACCAGTGTGGCTCAGTTGATTGGGCATCATCCCAAAAAGCAAAGGTTTGCAGGATTAATTCCTAGTCAGGGTACATGCCCAGGTCTCAGTTCAGTCCCTGTCAGGGGTACATGTGGAGAAGCAACAGATCAATGTTTCTCGAATTGCTATATCTTTCCCTCTCTTTCTCCCTCCCTTTCCTTCTCTCTAAAAATAAATAACATTTTTAAAAAACAAAAGGGAGGGAGGGAGGTGACACAGTTTAATAATGATGTGCAGGAGTGGTTTGAAAGCCAGGTGATGTTTGTTCCCAGCACCTTCCATGCATGTGCCAGACATTCAGTAACAACTTATGGCGCCCTCCCACGTGCTTTCTGTGGTCATTTTATTTTGAGAGAAGAACTGATCATTCCAGATGAAACAGCCTAAATGAAAGCAATCCAAAATGTTTAGCCTGATTTTAGTAACTATGTATTACCGTTTGGTTTCTAGGAGATAGGTCAAATTTCCTTAAATACTTTTCTCTCTGAAAAGCATCAGATTTCTGTGCTATTAACCTTAAAAAAGAAGAAAATATGCATTAAGTAAAATTTAAAATTAAACATACAAATAAGAAGGAAACTTCTGATCTAAACATATTGCTGGTTGTCAAATTACAGCATTTCAATGTCAGGTTATTCATTTAACTTATAAGACAAGATACAGACCAAAGGTTTAGATAATAAGCAAATAATTATAGTAAATAGTCCGTGAAGTAAAGGAAACAACAGCAGGTACAGAAAATGATGGTGCAGACCCTTCCCTACAGTGGGTGATAAGGGAGCCCCGGGGAGTGACACTGGAGCTGAGACCAGGCATGTACAGTGCTAACTAACAGTGGGAGGATAGGAATGAGCAGATGGGGAGAGGAAACAAGTCAGAGGCCTAGGGACTGATGGCCTACAAGTAGCCACAGGAGGAGGGGCCTCCTGAATCCAGGCAGGTGAGGGAGCAGGGCCTGCAGACTTAGTAAGAGACCGGAGGTGACTCCTATACTTTCTGTGACATGTGACCCAGAGGTGTCCACCAGATGGGCACCTTCCTCCCAGCCATACTCAACAGAAACACCATGGGAGTCCCAGACTGGGAGCATTGGTCAGAGCATGCATGTTATTTTTGTCAAAATCAGAATCCCACCACAGGATGGTTTCCAGTAAAAGTTACAGGTTTCTGTTACATTCATTAATACAGACTGTTTAAATTATTTGTGTGGAGGTACCTGGACCTGGAAGGCAACTGTGCTATGAAATGTGTGTTTTACCTTCTCTAGCATTTCTGGATTAAAAGTGATCGGGGAGGTACTGTCTCCAGCTTTTCACCTGCAGCTACAAGAGAGCACTGGGTCACGAGAAAAGGATGTTAGACTACTTCAGGAAATTGTAAATCAAGTAAGTATCCAGTTATTTGAGTGATTCTTCTTTACCACCCCTCTCCTGAACCCAAGCAATGTTTTATGTCCTTTTAAAGAAAGCTCTCTTTGTCCCAGGGATGGGGTATAATGGAAGTGGCTGACACCCCTTTCAACTAGAACTTGTTGTAATGCCCAGTTGAATCTGTAGCACATCTCTGACAGGAACAGTTCATCCCATTGGGTCTATTTTCAGCTCCCAATGAAAGCATCCAATCCTCCTGTTCTCTCCTGCAGTCCCACCCCCCTTAATTCATGTCCATGAGTTGTACATATAAGTACTCTGTTTTCACCATTTCCTTTATTATTCTTATCTTCCCCCAGTCTATCTTGTACCCACCAACTATCTTTCCTAATCTGTGCACCATTTCCCCATTTTGCCCCCTGCCCTCTCCCAGCTGATAACCCTCCCAGTGATCCCTATACCTACTGTGTTTCTGCTCGTATTCTGGTTGTTCACTTGGTTTCTTTTATTTTCCTTCTTCTTTTTCATTTTTCAGATTCTGTTGTTGATAGTTGTGAGTTTGTTATTATTTTAATGTTCATAGTTTTTATCTATTTTTTAAATAAGTCCCTGTAACATTTTCTATAATAAGGGCTTGGTGATGATGAACTCCCTTAGCTTTACCTTGTCCGGGAATCACTTTATCTGCCTTTCCATTCTGAATGAGAGATAGCTTTGCTGGGTGGAGCTATCTTGCTTGTAGGTCCTTGCTTTTCATCACTTTGAATATTTCTTGCCAAGCCCTTCTTTCCTGCAAAGTTTCTTTTGAGAAATCAACAGATAGTCTTCCTGGAACTCCTTTGTAGGTAACTCTCTTCATTTCTCTTACTGCTTTAAAGATTCTCTCTTTATCTTTCACCTTTGGCATTTTAATCATGATGTGCCTTGGTGTGGTTCGATTTGGATCTAGCTTGTTTGGGACTCTGTGCTTCTTGGCCTTCTATATCTATTTCCTTCATCAAATCAGGGAAGTTTTCCTTTGATATTTTTTCACACAAGTTTTCAATTTCTTGTACTACCTCTTCTCCTTCTGGCACTCCTATGTTGGCTTGTTTAAAGTCGTTCCAGAGGTTCCTAATCCTCTCCTCATTTTTTTCAATTCTTGTTTCACTTTCCGTGCTGATTGACTGTTTATTTCTTTTTTATGTTCCAAATAGTTGACTTGAACCCAATTTTCCTTTCCTGAACCATTGGTTTTGTGTGTGTTTTCCTTTGTTTCACTTGGCCTAGCCTTCACTTTTCCTCTGATGTGTTTACCATACTCAAGTATATCTGTCAAGTCTATGAGCATCTTTATTACCACATTTTGAACTATGCGTCTGTCAGGCAGTCTGTTCATAGGTCAGGCTGGCTACTTCTTTGATGCTTATTTAGTCTACTGGGACCTTGATTTGTGCCCTTTTTTAAGTCATATTTCTCTATCTCCACATCTAAACCAGCTCCTGTGTTTGCCTTTGTGTCTTAGGTAGAGCTGTCACACTTGTTACATTGTAAGGGGCGGAGCCTCAGGTACTCATCAGCTGGGAGCAATCCATTTTACCAGGTTGTGGCCCTGTATGTTGGGGGGCACATACAGGGGTCTGATAAGGGTCTATGCTACTTGCTCAGCACTCGCCTCTTTTTCAGGCACTTCTCCTGCTTCCCATATGGAGCTAGCTCCTGTCTAGTTACATGGTTCCCAGAGTGGGTGGGTCTGTGGATGTTTCAGGACCATGGGGGCCTCTAAACAAATTCCTGATAGTTCCTCTGCCCCCAACCCTACTGGTTTTCACAGTCAGAAAAAGCAACGTGGCTTTTTATTTTTCTCCCTTGGCGCTGGAATGGTGAACCGTGTGATCTGGTCTGGTGGCAGAAGCATTCAGTAGGTGCCCCTACTGTCATTTCTCTTTTCACCAGCAGACCCCAGCCATTCTCCCACCTGTGCTGCCAATTCTCACAGGAGTGTGCCAGCAAGCTGTTTCCCTAACTGCTTCCACTGTGTTCTGGCTTCGCCCCTCCTACCTGTCTGAATGAGTCTTTGTTTTTTCTATCTTTTGTTTTTTGGTTTTCCTTGCAGTTCTGTGGTCAAGAATTTCTGGGTGTCTCTAGTTTTAAGATAGATGTATTGTTTTTGATTGTGGGAGGAGATAGATGCAGCATGTCTATCCACACCTTCCATCTTAGATATCTCCCCTTTTTTCTTTTAACTATATTGTATTGATTTTGCTGTTAGAGTTGTCCTAATAATATTTCCCTCCTTGTCCCCTCCACCTGATACCCCCATTCTCTCTGGCAGTGCTCCCCCCACCACCTTTTTTTTTTTCTTTTTTTTTTTTTAAGATTTTATTTTTCACTTGCAGAAAGAAGGGAAGGGAGAGAGGCATCAATGTATGATTGACTTTCACCTGCCTCAACTACAGAGCTGGCTGGAGACCTGGCTTGCACCCTGGTTATGTGTCCTGGCTGGGAATTGAACCAGCGACCTTGGGATTCGCAGGCTGGTGCCTTATCCACTGTATCACCAGCTAGGGCCCAAACAAGTTCTTTGCTTCTCCATTTCCTGTATTATTCTTAACATCCCCCTATCTATTCTGTTACTACCATTGTGTACTTCTTTTCTTTTTTTCTCACATCTAGACAATTCACCATTTAATCATTGCCTTCTGTCAGTCTCTCAAGTCATATTAATGTAGTTTTCTTTTCATTATTTCAAAAATATTTATTAATTCATTAAAAAAATTACTTTAAGTACTATCAATTGCAAAATTACCAAACATATGCACAAATACATTTATACACATACATATTTTTACAAATATTACACTAAAGAAGAAATATTTCTATTCCTGTGACAGTGTCTAATAACATCATTTAATTAATTGCCTTCAAAAAAATTTCTATTGGAAATATTTTGGTTAGTTTCTTTCATTTCTTACCCCTGAAAATCTCATAATTATCCTTCGCAGGTTCTACCTACATTTGCTTGGTTATAGGCAGACTTCAGAACTAAAAAAAATAAATAAATGAGTAAACTATTTTCATTCCCAAAAGATTTAGTCTTCCAGTCTTTAAATCTGCAGTGTTCAATATGTTAGTCACTGAAAATGTGACTACTTCAAATTGTGATATACATACATAGTGGATACATAGTGGATTTTAAAGAGTTAGTTCAAAAAATTTAAAATATGTCAATAGCTTATATAATATTTCATGTTAAATGATAATATTTTAGATATTTTGTAGTAAATTAAGCATTTTTCTTTTTTGTCTTTAAAATTCTATTCCGGAATGCTATTTTTCTGGAATATATCACAAAAATGGTATATTACAGAACTCACTTTTGTGAAAATTGTCCTAGAGTCAGTGCCAAACCCATAGTAAAAAATGAATTTGGTTTCTGAGGCAGATCCTAGCTCCTCCAATAATACAGCTCAACTTTATTTTAAGCTACTGAAACTACAACTTACTCTTTTGGAGTTTTCCATCTTAGAGAGTAGATTGATTTTTGTTTTTGGTTGGGTTTTGTTTTGTTTTGTTTTGTTTTGCCATGAAGAGGTCTTATTTCTTTAAATACCCTCTGTTTTTCCTCTACATGTATTTTACTAGTTGAAGCCTTCAGAAATAATGGCACTTGCAGTGCTCATCTGGTCCCCACAGAATAGAAATTATGATACCTACTAATCTGAGGTAAAAAACAAAACCTAAAGGAACCATGGACATGGACAACAGGTGGGATTGACTTTGGGGGGAATGGGTGGGTGGGGAGGGAGACAGAGGGGAGCAAAAAGGGGATGGATGTAATACAACAACAATAAAATTTAAAAAAAAAACTCTAGGATTTAAATAATTTTGTAGAATAATATTCTGGCTATGTTTTAGACTTGTGGTTGACTTCCTATGTGGTCCTAAACTCACCACTGAACTATTTTAAGAGTCTGTTGAGGTGGAGATTAGGTACATTCACATTTGAATAATGAAGTTTTTTCTATAGCATTAGTACATTTTCCCAAGCATCCCCAGCTTGGAAGCCTTCATTGCTGAAAATGTCTATTTTCATTATCTATTTTCATCCTATTTAAAAGCTAATATGAGAATATATATATTGCCTATGTACATGAATCATACAGTTTAGTAGTTGGTAACTTCCAACCAAATTAATCTTCACTCTCAACATCTTTTCTAACCTAAAGATTGATGAATTTCTCAACCCACCAACTACCAGTTGGTTGATATTTAAAACATAAATTGCTGATAAAATCTATATGTTATACACCCACATACAAGCACACATTTTGTAACAGTGAATAAGAAAGGGAGCATGCATTCTATGTAGTATACATCCACAATTTCTTTCTTTTTCCTTAACTTTATTCCATTTTTCTAAGAATTATTGCAAGAAACTTGATTTTCCCAACCTAAAAATTAATTCTAATCTAAGAAAACTTAACCCGTAGTAATGCAGATACAGTAAAAATGCAAAACTATTATTTAATAAAATCCCCTTTTAATAAGA
>PVIW01012749.1:11080-30667 GCA_004026585.1 Noctilio leporinus
TTTTTTTTTTTTTTTTTAAGATTTTATTTATTATTTCCAGAAAAAGAGGAAGGGAGAGAAACAGAGAAACATCAATGTATGGTTGCCTTTCACCTGCCTCCAGCCATGGATCTGGCTGGAGACCTGGTTTGCAACCTGATTATGTGCCCTGACTGGGGAATCGAACCAGCGACCTTTGGGTTCACAGGCCGGCACCTTCTCCATTGTGCTACCAGCCAGGGCCTATTTCTTCATCTTCTTAAAGCAGACTCTTTAGCATCTCTTGCAATGCTGGTTTGATGGAGTTGTGTTCTTTTAGCCGCCTTTTGTCTGGGAAACTGTGTGCTTCACCTTCCATTTTGAATGAGAGCCTTGCTGGGTAGTCTTGGTTGTAGGCCTTTGTTTTTCATTGCTTGGAATATTTTTTGCCATTCCCTCTGGCTTGTTGTGTTTCTGTTGAGAAATCAGCTGAGAGCCTTATTGGAGCCCCCTTGTATGTTATTAGCTGTCTCTTTCCTGCTGCTTTTAGGATTCTCTCTTTGTCTCTGAAATTTGCCATTTTAATTATGATGTGTCTTGGAACCTGTTCAGGTTCATCTTCATTGGGACCCTCTGTGCTTCCTCAACTTGCATGATGTTTTCTCTCATCAAGTTAGGGAAGTTTTCTGTTATTACTTTTTCAAACAAGTTTTCTATCCCTTGCTTCTCTTCTTCTGATATCCCTGTGATACAGATATTAATTACATTTCATGTTGACCCGCTCTCTTAAAACCTCTTCATTCTTTTTCAGTCTTTCTTTATTTTGTTGCACTGCCTGGTAATATTTTTCTACATTGTCCCCCAGCTTGCTGGTTGGATCCTCTGCTTCCTCTAGCCTTCTACTGTATCCTTCTGTATTCTTCAACTCAGAAATTGTATTCTTCATTTCCTCCTGGCTCTTACTGATAGTTTGTATGCCCTTTTTAATGCTGGTGTAGTTCTCAGTAAGTTCCTCTTAGCTACCCTAAAGTTCTTTGTAGTTCCCCTGGGGTTGTTGGTAGTTTTTTTTTTGAGCTTGCTGAGCTCATTGAGCTTCTCTGTCATCATTAATTTAAATTTTATAACTGATAGTTTGCTTGCCTCTGTTTCATTTAGGTGACTCTTCTTGTTTGTTTCTGCCTCTTAGATTGGTTTCCAAAGCCAGGCTTTCTTACATGTAGGTGGGGACATGTGTGTAATGACCACACACAACACTTGACAATTGATTATTGGCGTGAACCTCCAACATAGCTCAGAAACAGGCCATAATAATCTTGTAACCAAAAAGAAACAAAGGAAAACTAGTTTGCAACCATGCTTAACTTGAAAGGTTTATTTCAATACCTTAATCATCTGAAAGTCGATTTACTACTAAGTGAAACTCAGTTCTTAGCCAACCAATGCTCATTGGGGAAGACCACCTTCCCTTTTCTGTTCAGTAGAGCTATGTCTCATGGAATCCTCCCTCCTCATTTTCCTCCATGCTGCTCCTCTTTCTTCTAAGAAATGTCCAGTGGCCCTTCAGCTCTGTGAGTGTTCATGCCTTGTTCTTAAATCTAAAATACGTCTCATATGTATTTGAGAATGAAAACAAGCAGCACTATGCTTCCTTGACCTGATTGTTCCTGTTGATATTTTCTTCTGGAGGCTCTTCTGCTTGTTCCGCTGCCATCTTTTGTGTGCCTTTGCCTGGCTGTGGCCAAGCCCTTGCCCACCGTCATGTGGCTGCTTGGTGTGGGGACTACAGTGTGAAGCCAGCTTCTGGCTTCACAGCTTGTTTCAGGTGTCTGATGTCCCACAATGTGTGAACCATATCATCTGGACTCACAGATTCCTGGACAGCTTCATACAGTTTGTGGCCTTCTGGACTCAGTCCTCTTTTAAAAAGCCACAGTAATACCAAATCCAGAATTTGAAATTCCTAATTAAGGAAACATGTCAGATTACGAATGATTGGGCTGGAATGACTTCACCTTGTTGAGTGAGGGAATGTCATGGATGTCCCCTCGGGTACAGCTCTGCACATGTGAAGAAAGATTGGCTCTTTTAAAGGGAAGAACATTCCACAAACCACATTTACTGCTTTGGCCTTTTCATTGTCATGTTACTTAAATGGGTACAGATGAAAGGTAGTGCCTCATCCTTGAGATTTGAGTCCTTATACAAATGTGATACCAAAACACATGAGCTGAAGGGACAAGGCAGGAAGTTAGTTTAATCACATTGCCTTTTTGTGACAGTGAGTTTGTTTCCTGGACTAGATGGCTTGTTGGCATGACAGATGTGACTACTGCATGTCCTGAAGCTATGTGTCCTAATGTGACCCCATCATTCTTAGTCTCTCCAAATCCCTTCAGATAGTCCTCTGCACACACTTTTATACAGAATATGGGCCTCTCTAGAGGTCAGGGTATCAGATCTTTGTTAAATCCACCTCTGTGTTTTGCTTCTGGACAGTAGCAGTTTAGGTCTCACTACTACTGTGTGCAGAAGAGAAACACAGAAGAGGGCAAGTGAGTAAGATGATTGGATACTGATACTATGCACTTATGTAGACTGTCCTTAACATAGAAAGTGTGAATGTCAGTGGACAACTCACAGGTCCCAAATCTTGTCTGTGGGCCCAGCTCAGCAAGTTCAGAAAATCACCATGAGAGCTGAATGAGAGAAGAACAAGCCCTCTGGGGAGGCAACAGAACCCTGCCTGGAAAGTGCATTGTAGGAAGGAAGAAGAAAGCCTTTCGTATTTTTCTGCATCATCACAGCTTCCATCTTCAAAGTCTTCTGTATGCTTTTCTCCACTTTTCCTTTTCAGTGTTTGAGGGAGATAAAAGAATCATGGAACTGTAACTCTTGTCTAAGCATTGTAGAACTGATTGATTTTGTCAAGTTACTGAGCTGCTTGACAGAACACTGGTTTTACAAACTGAGGGAAGGTTTATAATGTTCCTTAACTAGCAAGACTAGAGCCAGATAGTACATGTGTCTTTGGGAGGAGTGAGCTTTTGTCAGGATGCAGACACAGCACAATCCTGGCCTCACTGCCCAGCCTTCTCCTCTTTCCAGTGGAAACCCCGCCTGGCAGCTTACACAGTAACCTGCTCCCGGCATAGGGAATGACTGACTGTCCTCTCCTCTTGTTAATTGGTTCTTTTTAAAAAACATGATTCATATACCATAATAGTCACCCTTTTAAATTATACAGTTGAGAGGTTTTCATATATTCACAAGGTAGTACAACCATCACTAACCCCAAAATGTTTTCATCACCTGAAAAAAAAACACTGTAACTTACTACTTTGATCTGATTTTTATGCTTTCTTTATTTTGATAGAGAATGTTGTAAGTTTTTTAAAATGTCAGCTGGTGATTAAGGTATGTGTCACACCAGACCCTCTGTGCCTGGTTGCATCTGGCCAAATGAGGCAAACAAGAATCAGAGGCATTGCTAGTGTTGAATATGAGCAGTTTCTACCTGAAACATTCTGCTGCCATTATTCTTTTTTTAATGTTTAAGTATATTTTATCAATTGTGCTATTACAGTTGTCCCAGTTTTTCCCCTTTAGCGCCTCCTGCCCAGGAGTCTCTTTCCCTCCAGCAATTCCCCCCATTAGTTCATGTCCCTGGATTGTGCATTTAAGTTCTTTGGCTTCTCCCTTTACTGTTCTTAATGTCCCCCTCTCTATTTTGTTCCTACCAGTTATGCTTTTATAATCCCTGTACCTTTTTCCCCATTCCCTCTTTTCTCCCTTCCCACTCATAAGCCTTTATATAATCTCTGTATCTATGATTCTGTTCCTGTTCTAGTTGTTGGCTTAGTTTGTTTTTGCTTTTGTATTTTAGATTCATTTGTTGATTGTTGTGAGTTTGTTGTCATTTTTATGTTCATAGTTTTGATCTTTTTCTTAAGTAAGTCCCTTTAACATTTCATATAATAAGGGCTTGGTGATGATGAACCCCTTTAGCTTTACCTTGTCTGGGAAGCACTTTGTCTGCCTTTCCATTCTAAATTATATCTTTGCTGGGTAAAGTAATCTTGGTTGTAGGTCTTTGCTTTTCACCACTTTGAATATTTCATGCCAGGTTCTTCTAGCCTGCAAAATTTTTTCTGAGAAATCAGCTAATAGACTTATGAGAACTCCTTTATAGGTAACTCTCTGTTTTTTTCATGCTGCTTTCTTTTTTTTTAAGATTATATTTATTATTTTTAGAGAGAGGGAAACGGAGAGAGGCAGAGAGGGAAAGAAACATCAATGTATGGTTGCCTTTCACCTGCCTCCAGCTACAGACCTGACTGGAGACCTGGCTTGTAGCCTGGTTATGTGCCCTAGCTGGGAATCGAACCAGCGACCTTTGGATTAGCAGGCCAGGGCCTTATCCACTGTGCTACCAGCCAGGGCCTCTTGCTGCTTTTAACACATTGTTGACCAGTCACTAAAAAACTCAATTTTTTCAAGCCCAAACATTGTTGACCAATAACAATTTAACTCATGCTTGCACTTGCATTAGCTTTTGCTATAAAATTGGCTGTCAGAAATCTGTTAAGATTCTCTCTTTATCTTTAACTCTGGCATTTTAATTATGTGTCTTGGTGTGTTTCTGTTTGGAATTCTGTGCTTCCTGGACTTATGTATCTGTTTCCTTTGACAAATTAGGTAAGTTTTCTTTCATTATTTTTTCAAATGAACTTTAAATTTCTTGCTGTTCTTTTTCTGGCTACCCTCTGATTCAGATGTTGGTATGTTTAAAGTTGTCCCAGAGGTTCCTAAGTCCTTATTTTTGGCAATTCTTATATCATCTTTCTATTCCAGGTGAATGTTTATCGCTTCCTTTTGTTCCAAATTATTGATCTGAATCCTGGCTTCCTTCCCATCACTGTTGGTCCCCTGTATATTTGTCTTTATTTCACTTTGTATAACCTTCCCTTCTTCCTTTATTTTGTGGCTATACTTAATCATTTCTCTGAACATCCTGATCACCAGTATTTTGAATTCTGCATCTGATAGGTTGGCTATCTCCATTTCACTTAGCTCATTTTCTGGTATTTTGTTCTCTTTTTTCATTTGGACCGTATTTCTTTGTCTTCTCAATTTGGCAGATTCCTATGTTCATTTTCAGTGTATTAGGTAGAGCTGCTTTTACTTCCTGTTGTAGTAACACAGCCTATGTAGCAATGGCACCTGTAGATTGTGTGGGGCAAAGTCTTAGATAGTTGCCAGGATGGGGCCACTCATTTCACCACTTTGTAGCTCTGTGGTGGTAGGTGGCAGGGGGTGGGTTGCTGAGAGAGGGGACAGTGCTACTGCCTTACTTCTGGCAATTTACCTGGCACTGGCCCCATTTACGGTGACTTCACCTACTTTCTGTATGCAATTGGTGTCCTTCCAGTCACTGCCCTGGGGTTTATGTACATTCTAAGACCAAGCAGGCCTTTAAGTAGCGAAAATCGAGCAGTTTCTTCCGCCACCCCAATCGCCACTGGTTTTTGCAGCCAAAGGTAATGGGGGTTTATCTTCTCAGTACTGGAACCCTGAGCTGTGCAGTCTGGCCTGGGACTGAGATCACTTGCTCCCAGGGTACCCCTCCTGATTTTTATCTACCACAGGTGAATGTGGGATCATTCGTTCTGCTGCCACTTGTCTGAGCCACACTGCCTCTCCACCATGTCTCTGTGACTCTGTCCGTCCTACCTATTTGCATGAAAGTGGCTTCTTTAAATCCTTGGTTGTCACACTTCCATACAGCTCAGTTTTCTGATGGTTTTGGTTGTTACTTGTTTTTGAGACCTGATTGTAATTCTTTCTATGGTTGTGCCTATATCTTGCCAGGAAATGCTATCATTGATCTTAAGTCCAACTCTTGGTTAGTATAGTGGTGCTGTTGCCATGTTGTAACTTAGTTATTTTGTCTAAAGTAACTACTAGCTACCTATGGCTATTTAAATTAAGTTGAACCGAAAGCTCAGTCTCCCAGTGGCATTAACCATATGTTAGAGCACCTGACAGGTTCATGGGTTTATGGCTGCCATAGTACACACATCAGCAGCGCTGCCCTCGTTGTCATCATGCTGTGTTAGTTATGTCATTCAGAAGTTACAGTTGGACAAATGAATTAAAACTACTATTTATGATAGCATTTCAGGGTACCTGCCTGTTTTAATTATACCATATCTGAAGTCCTGGTTTGAGTATATTCCTTTCCTTCCTGCAGTGCATGAACAGAAGCATTGCATTAACGCAGGCACGCTACTTGGAGAAAGAAGAGAAGTGCCTCCCTCCTCCAAGGTTGGTGCATTCAAGTATGAACTTCTGTTTTCCAGCTTTAAAACCTGTATGAAATGTGTCATGTTTTGAAGTTTTTTGAAAGACTATCATAGGACAAGGAAGAATGTTCACCATTAAAATATAAGCTGTTGCCTGTTCTTAAAATAGATGTTTTCAGATTTTAACGGAATAGCCCCACAGGACTCATAGTTATCTTCTCAGTTGACTGAAAGAAATGTCTGAGCCTCTAAGAACAAACTGAGACAACAGAAGTTTTCATCAGCAAATACCTCCTGCATCCCTAAGAACACACACTATGCCAGCACTTTCCGCCATGAGGACAGTGCCCCCAGTTGGGTAATGTGGGGCACTGCATCCTGCATTCCCTTATGAAACATCCACAGGAAAGGGCAGTGGCAGGAGATCACAAGGATCAGGAAACCCCACGTGGGGTTGCACCTGTTAACAGACCATCTGACCCTGCCCTCTACATACTGACAGTGTAGTTGAAGGAGAGAAATCCCTGAAGCACATTGGGACAGGGGTCAGTGAGGTCAGAGAGAAGTAGGCCATGGTTAGTCTGGCCTCGGAGAGACTTGGGCTTCTGAGAGAGGCTGATGAGTAAGCTGAGCCCAGAAAATCAAACATTTCAGGCACCAGGTGGGCGTCATGGCCTTCCAGTGGGTATAGGGATGCCATGGCCTGTTGACCTAGGTGTGGGAGCCGGGGCTGGGCTAAGGTTCTGGGAGGCCACTCTGGCAGCAGCTCAGAAGCACCCTAAAGGTCCTGCCCTCTCATTTCCTGCTGCACCCAAGCAAGGTGTGATTTAGTGTGTTGGGAGGCCAGGGGCCATGTTTGTTTTATGCCCTGGGCTCCATGCCCAGCACCGTGGCTCAGTAGATGTATCCAGTGGATGAAGCAGATATTTACAGAGGGACAGAGGTAGGCCTGGCCTGAGAAGCTGATATCTGTCTTCAGTTTTCTATAGACTTAAACATGTCTGCTTTGTCTCAAAGTATTATAGAACTTCCACATGACTTACTGAATTATAAACATGAGCAAGCAGATAGTTCACTAATTTGAGAAATTAAAATTCTTGCCTTGGGCCTAGTGCTGCTTGAGTCAGTGGAGTATTCGAAGAGACAGTTTTTTTGCACCCCTGGACATGCCCTACTACAGGGTAACTTAAGGTACCCTTAAGGCCTACACACACAATTCAAGGCAACAAGCTTCCATGAATGGCTTGATGGCAAGTCTTTTTCCTTCAGGACACAGGGCCCTGTTCCCACCCCGTACCCTGCGTGTGGTAGTAAGAAAGCAGCTGTTACAGTAGGTCAGCTGCCAGGCAGGCTGTGCTCCAGGAGAGCTTTTTCACAAAACAGATGTCCTTTCTTATCTCTCAGCATCAGGGTTGTAGTCACAGTGGAACAAACAGAAGAGGAGCTGGAGAAAGCTGCATCCACAATCAAGGAGGTGGCCCAGGCCGTCCTACAGTAGTCTGCCTCTGGGCCCAGTGGCTGCTGCACAACACACAAGGCCTTGGTGCTTCGGGGAGGGAGCTGCAAAAGACTCTTCACACACCTGACACTGCTGTCACAGCTGCAGTGGAAGTGGGCTCAGCGTGTGACCATGAGCTGGACGCTGGATTTCTACAACGAAGATCTCTCAAAGCCCAGGAACTGATTTTTTTAAAAGAAAACTATTGACAGCCTATAACTAGTATTTAAGTTGTGCTCTTTATTTAGTACTATTTAAATGTTTTATTATACTAGTACTTTATATTCTTTTTTGTTTAAAAGGAGAGCTTCAATTTATCTTCTCTCTCTTCTCTAGTGAAGATTCTGTAAGCACTTCTTAATACTTCATAGAAAAATGTCTGCGACCTGTATGTGTTCTTAAAGATCTAATTCAACTCTGTCTTTTCCAGTCTTCATCCTGTGAAGCTCAGTGGTCACTAATATAAAAAGGAACACACTTTTTGTGTAGTTATTATAAACTTTTCATTCTATTTGAATTCTAGAATTTTTATAAACACTAAATACTGCTGTTACACCATTTGGACAGCTAATTTGACCATCTATAACCAGAAAATAGTCATAATCCTTCCTAAGTGAGCAATAACTTAAATCAGATATTTTATTGTAATAAAAGTTACCTTTCCATTTATTATATGTAGACTTAATCTGTTTTAGGAAGAGGGTTATTGTGATGATCCCAAAATATAAATTATGTCCTTGCTATTTTAGAATATCTTGAATGTATTCCTTTTTTGTATAGTGAGTTAGCATAAGGACATGTAACTGCTACAGGCTTTTTATAAGTTAAGGAAAATGAGAAGTTTTTCTTTTCAGATTATTAATTCCAAATATTCAAAAATGAGGTGAAGTACTAAAAATAAAATGTTTAATCTGTACTTCAACGTTTTTTTTTTTCCTTAGCAAACCAAGTTAGGTGGTGTAAATGCTTGTGATATTCCACACATGTTACATAAATACAACACCATTATTTTTTCTCTAAAGGTGTAAAGGAATAAAATTTTAAAATATCATTTTTATAATTTATGTTCACAATCTTTTTAAATAACACATTTGTTAATGTTTGGTTTCAATTTTCCTTGAAGTATTTCATACATGTGCCTTGTGATTGATGCTGCTGCTTAAAGGATGAATCTGTTGTTTACTTTTAATGAAAATAAATCTGCATTCCTGATAATGAGTCTGTTTGCATATGTAATGTATTCAACAAAAAAGTCCCAGAACCCTGACTTTATAAAAGATGAGGAACTATTGTAACTATTCAACTCCTTTATAGTTTTCTAAGTCAAAGCTGCAACATCTAGATGTTTATTGCTACTTTTGAAAAGTGATTGTAAATTCTTAGGAAAGATGGCAGAAAAGCACATGTTATTTAACGTCAGTCTTAAAAAACACAAATATTTTAAACAAAAATAACATCTATTAAAACTATAGAGTAATCACAATCCAATAATGTGCAACACCAAAAATACCAGCTAAGCAAAATGCTGAAGAGACATAGTCCTCTCAAATCTGATGCAGGTTACAAATTTCTCTTAGAAATACAGGATTCTGAAGTGAGAAAGGCAGTGGCTGTGGTGAGTAGTATTTGTAACATTGGGAGCCTGTTTCCACTCAGCATAGTAGCTTGCCCACAGGGAATGAAGGAGCCATGTGACTGCTCCCTTTCTGTTGCCTACAGTGAGGTTCCTACTCAAGAAGAGTGGGACTTTGAGACAAGTTGAGACACTAACTGGACCATGTGTGTTTATTTTATGTACTCTGCAATCTGTAATATGCCATCTGTTTTAAGATTCATTTCAAAATCACAGAGGTAATGTGGGTCGGAAAGGAACATCTTAAAATCTGTGAAATAAGACAATAATAATCATGTGTGGGCCTGATGCCATCTTTTCTTGTGGACATGAAACCTTAGTCCCAGAAATAGAGATATTTGAGGATATCTCCATCTGACACAATCCTTATGATGACATTAAAAAAGATACTATCCATAACCTCCACCTACAATATGGATTATGTTGTAGAGAATATTTAAACTTTATTTTCCTACTTATTATCTGATAAGGAGAATGGACTGGAAGCCTTAAGGATAATGAAGCATAGAAGGATAATTTATTTCAACAGCAATATACAAAGCAAAACAAAAATGAAGCAGCATTTTAAGAGATTCAAGGCAAAAATGAATGTGAAACAAGGACTTTATATCCAGAAAAGCTGTCTTTCAAGTAACAAGTTTAGAAAAAGTGTAAAATTAGAGCTCAATACTGTGTTGGTGAATGCAGCTCTAGCTAATCAAGAATTAAGGCCCTGGCTGGTAGAATAGCAGATAAGGCGCAGGTTCGATTCCCCAGCTAGGGCACATAACCAGGTTGCAGGCCAGGTCTGCAGCCAGGTCCGTGGCTGGAGGCAGATGAAAGGCAACCATACATTGATGTTTCTCTCCCTTCCCCTCTCTCTGAAAAATAATAAATATTTTTTAAAAGGAATTCATGGGAAACTTCATCAAAAGGACAAATATGAGCGACAAATATATTTAATTAGATATAAGACTAAAGATGGGGCAAATGGACAAATAATATATAAATGTTACCCTGACAAGTGATACTAATAAAATATGGGAGGAAATGAGAAAAGGAAAACTGCAGAATAAGCTTATTGTGAGACAAACCTAAACTCAGTAGCTAAGAAAGGCTAAACATAAAAGTGAGAACAGAAAGAGATAGTATTCCTGGTATCACAAGAGAGAATTCAAGCCAATAGACATTAAGCATATATTGCTAATAGCACAATTTAAAATAATGATAGAACGTTACAAATAATTTTGCACTAAGTATCACAATCCCCTCTTAGCATATACTATATACCATGGGGATTCAAGGGAAAATAGAAATACATTTAAGAGTAAGAGGTTTGAACTTCTGGTCCAAGAAAAATCAAGTGGGAAAAAAAAAAAAAACAGATGACCTAAGCAATATAATAAAATAGATTGTATAGCAATATCAAACTCTTTACCAGGATGCTAGAGGATAAGCTTATTCCCAAACACACATGGAATTTCACAGATACTGATCATACATTATTAGCGTCAATTAATTTCATGAATTACAAGGTTTGCAGAGAAATGGAAGAAATATGACCCATATGCAGGAGCAAAAGCAGCCAATAGAAGCTATCTTGATCATCCTCACATGATGCATTTAAGCAAAGATGTTAAGGCAGTTGCTACAGATTTATCAAAGTATAAGAAACCATGTTTATAAAAATTAAAGGAAGTTATGAGTAATGAATCATTTCAAAGAGAAATTAGTTTAAATGAGCAACACGATTATGGAGTTGGAAAATAAGAAAACTGAAAAAACTAAGAGAGCTGCCACAGAAGATCAGTAACTTCAAGATAGAGGAGTAGCAAACAACTGAAGCAAGAACATAATGATGAGGAAAAATGGCTGGAGAGAACCTCAGACACCTGTGACATTATGAAGCATCCCACCATATTCATACGAGAGGGGCAGAAGAAAGGAAGAAAATAGAAAAGGGCAAAAAAATAATTTTGAGAAACAATGTTCAAAAACTTACCAAATTTAATTTTTAAAATGAATCTACACAATGAAAAACTTCACAAACACAGATTCACAACCAGATACATCCTAGACAAAATGTTAACAGGAAGCTTGAAAGTAGCAAGGGAAAAATGGCTCATCATGTACAAGGGAGCAGCATAATGAACGGTGACTTCTTGTGAGATAACGGAAACCAGAACACAGAGAAAGACATTTGAGGCCCTAGAAGAAAAAACCTGTCAACCAAGAATTCAGTATTGGCAAAATAACCCTCCAAAAATAAAAGTGAAAAAAGGCATTCCTGAAAGAACTGATAACTGAAAAAATCCATAGCTAACCAGGACATGTGCCTTACAAGAATTACTAAAGAAGGTTTTTCAGGCTAAAAAGAAGTGACACCAGACAGCAACTCAAACCTGCAGGACTGAAGGAAGACGTCCAAAAATGGTAAACGTGGGTAAATTTTTAAAACTATTAAACATATTTTCCATCTCTTTCCTTCACTCTGTTAAGATATGATTGTGTAGAGCAATAGCTGTAACACTACTTTTGGTAGTTTATAACATACATGTAATATATATGGTAATAATAGCACAAAGAAATAGGGAATAGAAAGAGAAAAGCTTTATATTTTACCAGAATTAGGTAACTTCTTCTGAAGGAGATTATGATCAATTAAAATGCACACTGCAATCAACAGAGCAAACAATAAGAAAATAACTCACAAAGTACAATACAAATTAAAGGAATTAAAAGAGTGAACTAAATAACAAGCAGTAAAGAAGCAATAGAGGTACAAAAATGATATAAAACAAATAGTGGAAACGCAAGTACATCAATAATTCAGTTAGAATATGAACGGACTAAACATTTCATTCAAAAGGCTGAGTTTGGCAGGCTGAATTTTTAAAAAACTGATGTGTATAAAAAAGATACACTACATTCAAAGACACAAGTATATAGTGGGTAGAAAGTAAATAGATGAAAAGTAATATGCCATGCACATAGAAACCATAAGAGAATTGGAATGGTCTGTATTGATATTAGAAAATAATGGGCTTCCAAACAGGAAATGTTACTACAAATGGAGACATTTCAGAATGATAAAATGGCCAACACATAAAGAAACTAATGATTATATGTGTTCCTAAAAACAGAATGCTAAAATATATGAAGTGAAACAAACATAATGGAAAGGAAAGATAGGTAATTTAAAAATAATCATTGAGACTTCTATAGCCTACCCTAAATAATGATGGAACAACCAGAAAGAAATTTAGTAAGGCTATAGAAAATTTGAGCAACGCCATCAACCAACTTGAATAAACATACTTATTGAACACTCTAAGTAGATTTGAAAATACCTAGTCTGTCTTTTTAACTACACATGAAACAGTCTCCAGGGAAACCACATATTGGGCCATAAAGCAAGTTTCAATAAATTTTAAAATATTGAAATCATAAAAAGTATTTTCTCTGTCCACATCACAATTAAATAAGAGATCCACAATAGAAAGAAAACTGGAAAACCCCTAAATATCTGTTAATTAACCAGAATACTGCTAACTAATTCATGGATCAAAGAATAATTACAAAGGAAAATTGTTAGATGTTCTGAACTGAAAGAATTAAATATAACATCAAAATTCATGTGATGCAGCTAAAGCAGGATTATAACTTCAAATGCCTATATCAGAAAAGAAAGGTTTCCAGTCAATAACCCAAGTTTCTATCTTAAAAACCAGAAAAAGAACAAGCTAAACCCAAAGCAAGCCAAGGAAGGAAATAACAATTAGAGGAAATCAGTGAAATAGAAAACAGAAAAACAATAGAGAATATTAATGAAACCAAAAGTTGCCTCTTTGAAAAGATCAACAAATTTAGCAATATTTTAGCAGAACGTGCCAAGGAAATAATGGAGAAAACACAGGTTACCAAAAATCAGTACGTAGAGAGGCAACATCACTACCAATTTTATAGTAATTAAGAATGTTATATGGGAATATCACAAATAAATTTGTGCTAATAAATGAGACAATTTAAATGACAAGTTCCAAGAAAGACAAAATTTATCAAAACAAACTAAAAGAAATAGAAAATCTGCCTGGCTGGTGGCACAGTGGATAAGGTGCCAGCCTGCTAAACCAAAAGTTGCTGGTTCAATGCCCAGCCAGGGCACATAACCAGGTTTCAAGCCAAGTCTCCAGCCAACTCTGTAGCTGGAAGCAGGTGAAAGACAACCATACATTGATGTTTCTCTCCCTCTCTGCCTCTATCCCTTCCCCTCTCTCTAAAGATAATAAATAATATTTTTTAAAAAAGAAAAAATAGAAAATCTGGATAGAACTGTATAAGAAATAAAAAAGTTGAATAAATCTAAATCTTCCTGTAAAAATGTCCAGATTGTGATTACTTCACTAGTAAATTCTACCAAATATTTGAAGATGAAGTAATACAAATCACAATATTCTTTCAGGAAAAAAAAAAAAGGGGGGGGGGAACATCTCTCAACTGATTCTATGAGGTTAATATTAATATAATACCAAAACCAGACTAGTAATTGCAAGAAAAGTCCATACTATTTCCCTCATGATCAGGGACACAAAAGTTTTACTTAAAGTCCTAGCCTGTTCAGTAGGCCAAAAAAGAAAATTAAAGGTGTCCACACTGGAAAAGAAGAAGTTAAAAATACCCTTATTTGCAGATGACATGGCAATATTTAGAAAATTCTAAAGCAATATATGTGTTTAACAAGCTTGGAAGATAATAAATGAAATGCATTTCTATACACTACCAACAAACAATCTGAAATGAAATTAAGAAAACAATTCAAATCATAACAGCTTTTAAAGAATAAAATAAATTTACCAAGTATAAGACTTGTACACTGAAAATGATGAAATATTGCTATGAGAAAGATTTTTAAAAGTAGAGACATTCCATGTTTATAGATTGGATGGATTCCCCAAATTGATTTATAGATTCAATGCAATTCTTTTTTTTTTTAATTGTATTGTTGTATTACATCCATTCCCTTTTTCCTCCTCCCCACCCAGCCCCCTCCCCACCCAGCCATTCCCCACAAAGCCAATCCCACCTGTTGTCCATGTCCACGGTTCCTTTATACTAGGTTCTTGTCTAAACTGCTCCCCTTCCTTGCCTCTTCCTCCCCCCTACCCCCAACCCCTTTTACCCTGACCACTGAAGGCCTATTCCTTGTATTCATATACTTGGTTCTGTTTTGCTTGTTGTTAGTTTTGTTCATTATTGTCCTGTAATAGGTGAGATCATATGGTGTTTGTCCTTCACTATGCTTATTTCACTAAGCACAATACTCTCCAGTTCCATCCATGTTGTCGAAAAGGGTAGGAGTTCCTTCTTTCTTTCTGCTGTATAGCATTCCATTGTGTAAATATACCAAAGTTTTTTGATCCAATCATCCACTGATGGGCAAGAACTAATTTGACTCAACACCAGGTAGACAGACAGCCCAATTAAAAAATGGGCAAAGGACCTGAACAGACAATTCACTGAGGAAGACATATAAAGGGCCCAGAGGCATATGAAAGAATGCTTAACATCACTAGTCATCAGAGAGATGCAAATTAAAACCACAATAAGATACCACCTCACCCCTGTCAGAATGGCAATCATCAACAAATCAACAAACAACAAGTGTTGGCAAGGATGAGGGGCAAAGGGAATCCTGGTGCACTATTGGTGGGAATGCAGGCTGGTGCAGCCACTGTGGAAAACAGTATGGGGTTTCCTCAAAAAACTAAAAATGGAACTGCCTTTTGATCCAGTGATTCCATTACTGGGACTATACCCAAAGAATCCTGAAACACCAATTCATAAGAACCTATGTACACCTATGTTCAATGCAATTCTTATCAAAATTCTAGCAGATTTTTATGCAGAAAACAATCTGCTGATCCTAAAATTTATATGAAAATACAAAGGCCTAAAGTAGCCAAAGCAATGCTTTAAAAAGAGAACAAAATTGGATGACTCACACTACCTGATTTTAAAACTTATCATTCTAGTACAGTTAGCAAGGCAGTATGGTACCAAGTCAAGGATAGATAAATAAAACAGAGCTAAGAGTTCAGAAATAAACCCTTAGATTTATAGTCAGTTGATTTTTTAAAACGTGCCAAAACAATTCAATGGAAAAAGGATAGTCTTTCAACAAATGTTGCTGAGAATTAGATATTTTAGTAGATTGAATAATAGCCACCCAAAGAATCAAGTCCTACTCCCTGGACCTAGTAGATGTTAAATGATCTGGAAGAAAGAATTCGTGTGGTTGTGGTTAAGGATATGAAGATGAGACTACCCTGCTTTATAACCACAGGCAGTGTAAAGACTGGCAAAGGTTAGAGTGATGCTGCTACAGACCATGAGTGCCAGGAGCCTTCAGACTTTGGAAGAGGTAGCTAAGAACAGGAGGCAGCCCAAGGCAAATCTAAAAACGGAAAACCCTGGAAAGCAGGAAGATTCTGGTTCCAGCTCTTTTCCCCAGTAGCCATGAGACCTTAGATGAAACCCTGCTCCTCACTGGACAAGTTCTTACCTGTGAAATAGACGATTGCTCTGAGAGACTACATTCGCCTGAATTACCCGACTTCTCCTGCTCTCTTTGCATTCACCCAGTCCAACTGAGAAACTTCTATTTAGCTCCAGACAGACCTCCGTCTTGAAGAAAGAACTACCATACACACCCTTCTCAAGGGAAGTGCAGAGCCCCTTCTATTCTCCCTCAACCTGGTCCATGTCCCATTTTTGGTGATAATGCATCAGCCAGAAAGCTTCTAATCTGGAAGCCATTCCCACAACTGCCACTACTTGTCAGCAGGGTTTCTCTGCCACCATTGCCCTATACCACCCCTCCCCCACTGAATGGCCTCCATGCACTTTCTTCGCAAGGCACCTGCCCTTTTATGTGTGACTGCAAGGACCCTTTGTCACTTAATCCTCACTTGCTCCACGGACCCTGTGATGTACCAAGAGGCTACTGAGGGCTCCATGTGCCTCACAGAGGAGTTCAGGACCCAGGGACCAGTCACCGAGACAAGGACCCACATCACCGCCTACCCTGTGAACCTCAAAATTAGCTTAAATCTTCTCATCTGTAAATTAAGAATGATCATGTTCAAGCCCACAAACCATTGTGAGAATTAGATGAAATGACACAATTAAAATTGTTCCTGATGCTTCACAAATACATGTTATATGTTAATTAGCTTTAATGATAGTAGCATGACAGACAAATTGGTGAAAAGAGGTCCATATAGAGGTACAGGTTTTAACCTCCTATGGGATCCAGGAGGACTGTGACTTCCATAGTACTCAGCTCTATCGTTCTCCTGCAGAGCTTCCAGGAGAATCCCGGGAAAAGGAGTATTTCTGTTCCCTTTCACTCACGTGCATGCTTGAGTGGTCTTCACCTGGGCCAGAGCTGAAATCATTAAGTGAGAGAGACCTCTGTCCACATCCCTGGTGTGTCTTCAGCACCAGTTCATCATCAGTGAATGAAAAAAAAAGACAGGAAAGTGTGCTGTGTTAATTGGTTCTGAGCTCTTTCCAGCAGTTCTGTCCTTCCTCAGCTCACCAGCTACAGACAGGCAGTGAGGCCTGAAGGCCAGGACCCTCTGGAGGCTGTCCCCACACAGGCAGGCAGGCCTGGGTCCCCATAATAGATGTCTCTGTCCAAGCAACCTGGCACTGAGCAGCGTTGGTCCAGAGTAGGACCAAGCTGCCATTTCTGCAGCCTTGGATCTGTTGGTAATAACTCATTTTATGACTGTCACATCTGCCACTTCCAATTGTTGTTGTTGTTCAAGTAAAGAGGACACTGTCCTCTGTCCTCATTCAGATGACCCGCAATCTCAGCTTGGCGCTAAGCATGAAAGGGGCTAGTGAGTGTGTGTGCTTCACCCTCCACACCAACTGGCCACTCCATGTCTATTTCCCACCCTCTAAGGCCTCAGTGACTTGGGCTCCTTTCATGCTGAGTTTAATGTGAATGTGCAAGGTTGTTACTCGTCCCTGGGGACACAGAGCCTTGCTTTCCTGCTGTTCACATTTTTCAAATTACATAGTGATATGCATTCATATTAAACATCTAAACAGGCCCTGGCTGATGGCGCAGTGGATAAGGTGCCAGCCTGTGACCCCAAAGGTCGCTGGTTCAATTCCCAGCCAGGGCAACATAACCAGGTTGCAAGCCAGGTCTCCAGCCAGATCCATGGCTGGAGCCAGGTGAAAGGCAACCACACATTGATGTTTCTCTCCCTCTCTTCCTCTCCCCTTTCCCTTCTCTCTGAAAAATAATAAATAAAATATTTTTTAATGTAAACAATAAGAACACATGAAGAATAAAACTTGAAAATCCTGTTTGTATTCCATTCCATTCCCCAACCCACTGGTAGCTCTCTTCTCAATTTGTTGGAGAGCCTTCAAGAACAGTTTAAATACATTGATGTATAATATACTCAAATGGATTTTTAACTTTATTATTGACACTATTATAGATGTCCCCAGTTCCCCCACCCCCTTTGCCCACCCATCTCGCCTTCACCCCACCTTTCCTCTTGCCATCACCACACTGTTGTTCAGGTCCATGGTTATCCTTTCACCTTCTTAATATCAGGTTCCCCCTACCTATGACAGCTGTGAGTCTGTTCCACATGTTTATGCATCTGTTTCTATTCAAATGGATTTTTCACAACACAAATAGAACAACTTGAGCCTTGGCCAGGTAGCTCAGTTGGTTAATGTCATATGCCAAGGTTGCAGATTCATTCAATCCCCAGTCAGGGCATGTACAAGAATCAACCAGTGAATGCATAAAGGAGCAGAACAACAAAATCAATGTTTCTCTCTCTCCCTTACTTTCTCTAAGATCAATTTAAAGGAAAAAAATAGTCTTTAAAAGACAACAAGGACAATAACAACTTATCATAGGAATTTTCCACACCAGTGATTTTTTCCTTTTACTCCATGCAGAATATACTGTAGCCTGGGTGTGTTACAACTTATTTGATCACTTTTTTTTTTTTTTGTAGACATTTAAATTATTTGTTTTATCCTATGACAATACAGGAGTGAACATGGTGAACATATAAGTTTGGGTGGCTCTAGCAGGAGTTTCTGTGATGTGGATTTCTAGAATTGGGAACCAAGTCCAAGAGTTTGCAAAGTCTTTCTTTTGATCGCTACCAATAGATATTTACAGGCAGACCTTGGAGATATTGTGGGATCAACTCTAGATGACCACAGTAAAATGATATTGCAATAAGGCAAGTCACATGAACTTTTTTATTTCTCTGTATATACGAAAGTTATGTTTACACTAGGCAGTAGTCTACTAAGTGCACAATATCATTATGTCTAAAACAATGTACATACCTTAACTAATAATACTTTATTCCTAAAAAAACGCTGACCAATATTTGAGCCTGTTGAGAAAGCAGCACCAGTAGTCTTGCTCAGGGTTTCCACAAACCTCCATTTGTGAAAACACGGTATCTGCAAAACATAAGAAAACAAGGTATACCCTTACAGCACAAATATTTTTTCTTTCTGTTCTTAAGTTTCTTATTTTCTTTCTACAACTGTTTTAAATGTTTGTTATCAAATCTGCCAATATCACCCATTAGGTATTGGGGTCTCCCTGGGAAGGTGTCGGGGCAGGGAGCCCTGCGCAGGCCAACCCAAGCCTGTGAGACCTGATGAAGCTGGGTCTATACAGGCCCCAATGCTCCAAGATGGGCCCTGGGTATGAATCTGGCCTTGGGAATATTCCACACATCCTTTGAAGTCTGCCCTGTGACCCAAACCTCCTTGACTTGTGTATTGCGCTTTCAGTAGATGTTAACCCTTAACCCACATGTAATTTCACCCTCTCTAAAATTCTATGGGCCACCTGGAATTCTTGGCGTCACCTTGCTTAACAGACCATAGTCTGAAGCAGATGGTTGCATTCCTTCTATTATTATCTAAACTTAACAACTCCCTTTTTTTTTTATTATTATTATTTATTTATTTTTTTTTTCTTTCTTTTTTTTTTTTAATTTTATTGTTGTTGTATTACATCCATCCCCTTTTTGCTCCCCTCTGTCCCCCCACCCACCCACCCATTCCCCCCAAAGTCAATCCCCCCTGTTGTCCATGTCCATGGTTCCTTTATACTAGGTTCTTGTCTAAGCTGCTCCCCTTCTTTGCCT